>JAJEJO010000176.1:1973969-2156321 GCA_020662805.1 Glaucomys volans | reverse complement strand
GAATTGGGGAAGTCCACTTAACCTTTATTTCCTCAGTTCCCTCATCTTTAAAATGGGGACAAAAGTAAGCATGGCCACTACCAAAGGAGGTCACAGTATGTGTAGGAGAGGTAAAGGTGTGCAGCCTTAGCACAAGAGGACAATATCTGCCTTTCTGCTTCTGCTTCCTTCTTCGTCTTTGGCTCTTCCATTCTCCATCTCTTGTCACCATCTCTCTTCTCCTGTCACCCCCATAGTGATAGGAGCTCCTTCTTCCCACACACCCAGTAAAACCTCAGGGGAAAAGTTCAGACTCTGAAGCATCCCAAGGACTGCCCCTCCCTCAGCTCACTGCCTCTGGGGCTCCTCCTTCCTCCTCCAGATTTTTCTCTGGCATGCTCCCATGTTTTCACTGACTTCCTGATTAGAGGGCATGTCAGTGTGGCAGGATAATTTACTGATATATTAATTTGTGTTTTTTATCTCAGTGTTTGCTGGCTCTCAGCTCTACAAAGGAAGCCAGGCCTTTCTGTGCCCCTGCCTCAGGAAAGGTTTGTTTTAAGAGACCAAAGACAAGACACCTGGTTTTTGTTTCCCCAAAGCATAAACCCTGGGGGTAGATAATGCCAGCAGGGGGAAAGAAACTCATGGACCTTGAGAGCTGGGACAGAGAGACAGAGGGAGAATGGGAAAGAGGTTTAGATAGATGGAAAAGGAGTGGCAGCCAGAGGGCCAGACCACTAGCAGGGACTTAATACCCCAGGGAAGACTTTTAGAGAAGTCTGGACCACTGGCCTCTACTCAGGCCTCCAGACTTACCAAACATTCCACCAAACTTTCCTAGCACCCAGCATACCTGTGGGCAGCAGAGCCAGGGGTTATGGATGCTCATACAGATGGTGGAAAGCAGAAGACAGGACAGAGTAAAACTACAAATCATGACAGTAACATCTCCTGCCTGCTCAGAATATGCCAAACACTGTCCTAGGAGTTGCAAGGAGGGGAAGAGCTACTCTTCTAGACAGCCCAGATCCTGTATCCACAGAGTCCCGCAGAAGTACCTTGTCCAAGATCACACAGAGAATGTGGTGTAGTCAAACAGACTGAAAGAAGGCATCAATTTACCGAAAAAGTTAAGAATGAAATGCTGCATGGGCATAAAATAAAATTAGAACACTGAAAATGAAAATAAAAAGCACAGTGAGCAACCCTAGAAAGACACCTGCAGCCTGGCCTTGGAGTCTTTCTAGACTGCAACTCAAGTGTGTAACTGCAACTCAAGTGTGCATTGAGAATGGAAATATTATGAAGCAGAAGTATGTATGTTGAGGACAAAAAGAATCCAGCAGAAGTGGCCTGGAATTCCAGTTCTACTTCAGTCCCTGACTTCCTAATTTGCCCTGTGAACATTGTCTGATCTGCTAAGTCTTTCTTTTCTCATCTTTAAAATGGAGATAAAGGGCTCACCTAGCACAGCTGTTAGAATCTTTCAGTGACTGAGAGATCATTAGGAGCTACAATTATGATTATTGTCATCCTGTGCTTAGTCCTACAGCCTGCCCAGCTTCCCCTGGCTGCTTTACTGAGTATCTTTGTATATCAGACACTGGAGTTAAGCTGCCCAGGCCATTGAGAGTCTAGTTGGATGAGAGCTACATGAAGGGATGTCTCAGTGCTATAGCATCAGTGCTACAAATGGAATAATGCAGTATCCCACAGGGTCCCAGAGCAAGAGCTCCTAACCATGCTGCAAGGTGGGAATGAGGGCAGTTTGCCCTCAGAAGTTAATGGTCCAAGTCCTTGAAAACAGCAGTAACCTCTGTTCCTGCCATGGGGCAAGAGCTAGGGCCTCCTATTCCCTTCCCACCCCATGGGAATGGCTGCTAGACCCAAGCACTCTCTGAACACTGCCCTGGAAGTAAATTTGAGAATTCTGAGCTACACATACTTGCATCATTCCGGGCCCTGCACCAAACCAGCAGAAGAGAAGCCAAGAGAGCTCAGGGCTGTCAATGCATTCCACAAACCCAAATTTCCAGTGCTGCCTTGAATGAGATGTGTAAAGGAAATTTTTCATGTGTCAATTAAGCTCATTGACCATGTGACATAAAAAGGAAATGTAAATGTGGGATTCTGATTGGCAAAGTTCAAAAACCTCTGATTCTGATACACAGATAGAGATCTGCAAGCTATTAAGCATATGTATTTGACTTCCAAAATACAGAGGTTGAGAAGAAATGCCTGTTTGGCACATCAGAGGGGGGAAAAATACAGCATAGAATAGCAGTATTGGGAAATACTTGGTCCCTAAAGCTAAATGTACCACATTCAATGAGACTGAGAAGCAACTTGACTGCTCTACTTCCCCATCATTCCAAATTCCCCTAATAAATGTTCATTTTTTTTTTTAAGGAAAGTTATGTTCCATATGACTCTTTATCCCCCTAAGATGCAGTAGACTGAATAAGCTTGCAATGCCAACCTTGACTCTGGATTGCTTTTCAGTTCATCTCATGATAAACTTAGCATAAAACCCCAGTCCCTGTGTTCCTTGGAAAGTGTGTATTTTCTGGCTAGCACAATGATTGAGTCCACTTGTCTGTTCTGGGGCATGAGAGAATCTACCTAAGTCAGAACAACCCACATCTAGCCCATATATTTATTTATTACTGCATTCACTGGGAAAGACAAGCTGAGTGATCATTTAGTGGAGAAAACCTGAGAGGCATTTATGAGCATGAAGTGCGACAGAGCCAGAGACACGGAGGCAGGCTTGAAGGAAACACATTACACATCCGGCCTAGGCAAATCCCCTCACCACAGAGGCGACTGGGGCTGAATGAATGGTGCAGGCTGCAAGAGCAGTTCTAGAATGCTTATCTACTCCCCAGCCCCCATCCCAACCCTCAAAGATTACGAATACAATCGTTTGTGACAGATTGCTCCCCAGTCTTCCGCCTTAAATTCTATATGATAAATTCAACACGAAGTGACAGTCACAGCAAGTGTTCAGAGCTCTATCTAAAAAAACTAATTTTACTGAAGTTAGAACTCAATGAACGAGAAAATGTGAATGTACACCTAGGGCATATCTCAAAACTTTAATCTCTATGAAAGCCATAATGGTTATTTATGGCTGGGATAATATTAATATTTTAAAAGATTTCACGAAAGAAGCGCCGTGAGACTTTAAAATTGTATTGTTATGCAAAGATAATAATATTTCAATGGGTCCTTCCCGGTGTCAGTATGTTAATGGGGCAAGAAAAAAAAATAAAATAAAAACACTGCTTTTGTTACCCAAGCTATCCTGTGGTTCATTTCTAAGAAACAGCTCTTCTTCCTTTTTTATTATTGGGGGCGGGGTGAAAAAATATCTTGGGCTGTTATTGTCTGTTTAAATTAGGCAAATGCAATTAAGAAGAGTCAAATACACACAGGCTCCAATGATGGGTAAAATTAAGGTCACCAGTTGCAGCCCTAATCCAGCTGCACTGCTTAATCTCGGTTTTAGCCATTACAACTGTGTGGAATGGAAATGTCTTGCTAGTGTTGGGGTTAATGTAGACTGACTGGGTAACTAGAGATAAATCCTGCAGGCTTGCTTGAATGGGCAAGTGCTTAACACTGACATTCTGAAAAAGGAAAGCTGGGTTCCAGTCCCGAGGACTAACTCTTCCTTCCTTGCTTCCCACCACCCCCCGCAACCTAAACCCAGAAGCAAAAGAACTTTTTTCTTGTCAATTTTTTTTTTAAATCTTGCGCCCCAAGGATCCTTTGCATTTGCCATTTGTGTACATCTTTTGCTCATTACAAAAAGGAAAGTTGTGCATTAATCCTTTGAAAACAACAGTGCCTGCCTCTCTTTCCGCATACATAAAGGTTATATTTGTATTGTTTGATATTAGTTCACTTTCTTAAGGAGTTGTTTTGGGTACTGAGTAGATAGGAGGAAATTCCTGAGCATATGAAAAAAAAATTAAATGAAGGGTGACATTTACAGCCAGGAGCCGGGTACACAATGCAGAGGTCATCAATGAGTAAACAGATATTAATGGTTAGCCGGATAACTGGCACATAAACAGGTCACATTAATAATTAACACCAGGAAAAACCAGCACTTTTAACCAAGCTCAGGAAAGTGGGTGCCCACAAGGAAACCCCATAGGAGAACTAGAAAAACTCAGAAGTGATTTCTGGTAGCTAAAGAGTAGAGAACTGGGGCTGGGGTTGTGGCTCAGTAGGCTGGGGTTGTGGCTCAGTGGTAGAGTGTTTGCCTAGCATACATGAGGCCCTGGGTTCAATCCTCAGCACCACAGAAAAATAAAGGTATTGTCTCCACCTACAACTAAAACAAAAATATTAAAAAAAAAAAAAGAGTAGAGAACTGACTTTTCCGTAGTTACATTTCTAATATGCTTTTTTTTCCTTTTTTATTTAATTTTGATTCATTGAACACAAATGGAGTACAGCTATTGTTTCTCTGGTTGTACACAAAGTAGAATCACACCGTCTTGCATTCATACTACATTTTAATATTCCTACCAAACCAAACCAAACAAAAACAGTTTTGAGATGGTCCCGATAAAAAAAATAAATAAGTAAGTGGGATAATGGAGGAAAAAACTCGGGATAACCATTTCTTTGATCAATTACACTTGTCCTAACATGGAGCAATCATGTAAGGATTGCTCAGATAATTGATCGCTAACCTACACAGTCTCTCTAAAAATATTAGCTTCTCATTCCATCATGATGCCTGTACCTCTGAGCTGAGAGGATTACATTTTGCCATGCTGATTGGCATTCACCCCAGTTTTTTAATTGGGAAAAGTCAAATCCAGATTTGTAGGTATGAAGGCAAAAGCATGGGGCCAGTCAGGGAAACTTGGTGAGGAAAATGGTCTCCCAAGAACTATGGGAACCTGGGAGTGAATGTTCCTGAGCCCCACACAGTGTCACCTGGGAGTTGGGGCATCATACCTTTTGATGTTTTTAAGGAAAGTAGATTTTTTTTTTTTGGAACCAGGGATTGAACTCAGGGACACTCGGCCACTGAGCCACATCTCCAGCCCTAGGAAAGTAGATCTTACATGAAATCTCTACTTTCTGAACTTTCAGAGGTTCACAACCCATTGAATCCCTGCTTGGACCAAGTAATATGCACCTAATATAGGCCACATCAGGTCAGTTTAAATCTTTTGAATTAAAAATAAATAAATAAAAAAATCCTTGAAAAATTGCCAAGGAAAAGGAGAGTCTGAATATATCTTCAAAATTTCTTAGACAGTTTCTCTTCTCCTTTAAATACATTCCTATAGTCCTCTATTGGGATGTTTTAGAAAGAAAACTGTCAAAATAAGACAACAGATTTAACAGAGAACTGGAATATCTGCAAGGACCTAAAACTGAACCTCAGAACTGTGGGAATAAAACTCAGATGAGGCACTTTTATATGTGTGGCCTAATGGCTTACAGATGAGTGAGTAGCGCTGCTTTCAAATATAATGTGAAGAAACCAATTTTTACAATAAATGTGTAGTTTGACTATCCAGCCCACAGGAGACATTGTGACGTACCCAACCTGAAAATCAAATTATTTAAGGTTGGTTATACTAATAACAGCCTCTAACCATCTGCTAAGGTGGACTATAAAACCAGACTAGCCAGAGGCAGCAAATGAGATGGGCTTGAGAACGGGTAGGAAGAAATAAGACACGAGGCTTGTTTACTAGCTAGACATGGGGTAGAACTTAACATACACGAATGGCAGAGGGTGAATGGGAATTGTTTCTGAACTGTTGCGGAATGAGAGGCATTGCTCCTTCCCTGGTTCTCCATACTCGCATCTCCACCACATGCTGTTTCTCGTGATGGACAGCAGGTCCAATGAGAAAGCTCTTCCATCTGTCTTCACCTTTCTCCATCTAAAGCCTTCTCTACATCACCCTAATTCATTCTTGGCAAGGGCAGGGTGTGTTGGGGAGTGGACTCAGGGCCTCCTGCATGCTGAACACATGCTCTGTCACTGAACTGCATCCCCAGTCCCTTACCCTCACTTTTGACCAGGCAACTCCCTCGTTACTGCTCCTATAAAATTCAGCTGAGTACATGTTTCCTCTTCCAGACCCCCTCACTTAATGCTGTCTCCAAGTGTCTAAGTGATGGGGGTTGGGAGGATGCCTCTTGATTCCTCAGGCCCCTCTGCTGACCTCTGGGCTCATGTGCCCCTCTGAACCACAATCGTAATGTACATGTCATCTCCCCACAGGACTTCAAATTCCTTATTGAAGGCAGAGGCTACCAGTTTCCTCTTTGACCCATATGTCTTTGTCCTTCTTCTCTTGCTATAACAGAATTCTGAGACTGAGTGATTTATAAAAACACAGGTTTATTTTGGCTCAGGTTTCTGGAGGCTGGGATGCCCAAGATCAGGAGGTGCATCTGGTAAGGACCTGTGCTGCTTCAGTTCATAGCAGAAAACAGAAGGGCAAGTGGGCACAAACAGAGGAGAAAATGGGAATGAACTCCAATGACAACCAACCCAAAACTGAGAGAGAAGTGTTAAAGCGTTCATGAGGGCTCCCACTCATGACCTGATCACTTCCCACTAGGTCTCATTTCTCAGCCTACTACCAGGGGCACCAACCTCCACATGAGTTTTGGAAGGGACAAACCATTTCCAAACTATAGCACCCATTAATGTTGAATGAATGCCTAAATGAATGCAATGAATGAACCTACAAACAATAATGTTTAGAAAAGCAACTAAGAAGTACAATATTAGGGAATGCATCGATCTAGCTTTTCTTTCATTGGAACTTTTGCACATGCTCACTATGATTATATTTCTAAAAGCAAGTTTTATATCAAGCAGATCTTCTTAATAATACTAGTAAAAAGAGTAATGAATCTGCTCTTCAGCTTCCTCACCTATAAATGAGAGATGATAACACCTTGCTAGGCATGAGACTGCTGGGAAGACTACTTGAAATGATTCATGTGATCCTATATGAGAAGAGTCACCTGTAAAGGGTAAAGCTCCAACTGTAATCTGGAGAGGGTGGCCAACCCCCCTCAACAATGCTTCCTCTGCTCCTGTCTGATTGTCAGAATCTATGAACATTCTCCACTTAATGTCTTTGACTCAGTTTATGTGTAAGCAGGGACTCTGACTCTAGTCTCAGGACTCCCAGACCTAGCACAATACCCACCACATAGCAATGCTCACTAAATGTTTATAATATTACAATGGACATGACAAATGTCATGGTAATTTCATTCACACAAATTATGATAGGCATCACTAAATGAGACAGAATATGGAGGAAAAGGAGAGAGAAACTATTAAGAGGCTGTCACTCTGTACTCTATATGCCTAATTTTGTTTATTTCATAAGCGATTTCCTGTAGAATTAAGAAGTAGCCATCATTGTCCTTAGTTTACATAAAAGAATCCGAGTTTCACGAATCAGGTATGATGCCAACCGACACACAGTTCATCATGGGCAGAGGCAACTCTTTGACCCAGCATACCGCACAGCCTCCCCATGACCAGATCCTGCACTCAGGAAGCTGATAAATCCCCAGTACACCTGACATCCTAGAGTTGAAGACTTCTAGTGTTGAACAAACTCAGTGTATCTAGTCCAACCCTCTGATAACCAAGGAGAGAGAAAGTTATTTTTAAAAGTAAGTTTACACAAAAGAGTGGTAGGGAGAAAAGGCTTACTATTCATGATAACCAAGATAAGGAATCAAACAAGGTGTCTATAACAGGCAAATGGATGAAATCCTGTCATTTGTGCAACCTGGATGGAACTAGAAGACTGAAATAAGGAGGCACAGAAAGGCAAATATCATGTGATGTCATTCATGTGGAATTTGAAACTGTTTATCTCATAGAAGTAAAGAGAAGAATATTAGTTACCACACGCTGGGAAGGAGGAAACTGGAGTAGATGGAGAAAGGATGGCTAATGGGTACAAGGGTGAGGTAGATAAGAGAAATAACTTGCAACATTGTATAATACAGTTGCATAACTATGTTTTAGGCAGTTTTCCATCACTATAATCAAATACCTCATATAATTAACTTATAAAGAGCACTGCTCACTTCAGGGCCAGGAAGCAAACAAGGAAGAGGAAAAGAGCAGAGTGCCACACTCCTTTCAAAGACATGCCTCCAGTGACCTAAGAACTCTCAGCGCAGCTCCACCTCCTAAAGGCTCCAGACCCTCCCCAAGTCTTTAACATGTAGGCCTTTGGGGACATTCAATAATCCAAACTATAGCACTGTGGTTGACAACAATTAATTGTATATTTCAAAATAGCTAGTATGATTTTGAATGCTCTCAACACAAAGAAATGATAAATGTTTTAGGTGATGGATATACCGATTACTATGACTAATCATTGTACATTGTATACTTGTATCAAAATATCACACCATAACCCATGAATGCATGCAACTATGTATCAGTTAAAATGCTTAAATATCTTTAAAAATATTCCGTGTTTCACATTCACAAAGTATGAAATATTTTATATACCTTTTTCATTAAATTTATAAGTATATTTTAGAATGCATAAATTTTTTAAATGATTACACTTTGCCTCATCTAAATCTTTATAAGAATAACACGTATTTTCAGTTCACATAGGATAATATCTTACATAACCAAGGTTTCTCTTTCCTCACAAAATACCTATGACCCCTCTCTCAAACAATCGACCAAGACTATTGACCAAATCCTTAGTAGAGAAAAGTAGAACAGAGAAAGGATCTATAAACAATAATTAAAATAACAATTAAATACCAGAAAAGGGCAAAGACATGTGGTTTTTTAAAAATCTAAAGAAAGAATAAAATAAAACCTCCCCTCTGTGAAAAATTGCTTCAGTCATCTTTAAAAGCTTTCCTAAATTTCCAATGGCTCTGTTATTAGCAATTCTTAATGCATGAGGTAGTTATTTAAGAATAAATCTTTCAGTAATTCAAAACAAGGACTCTTCAGTAAATAGTTGAAATTAAGGGGGGAGTTAGAGTCATCTGGTTTCCATTAGGATGATAAAATAGTTCACTTGAAACCTTTTACAATATGCTTTGTTACAGGGAGGTGTCTGGGCACCTCACTCCATCACTAGCCATTTGACACAACATAAAAAGCTTCAAAAGCCATGTTAGGCCTCTTAATCAAAAACTAATTGTAATAGATATTGGGGAGTGTTAACACGGTGACCGCTGGGCTGTAGCTGTGGTATGGAAGCGGCAGTGAACATTAAACACAACCCCAGGTTGATAGGGCTTATCTCAATTTCAGAGCTAAGTGCTAAGTACTATAGGCCAGTATCTCCTTGCTCTTGCTTTGTACCACTTTTGGAGTTAATTGCCCCATAAGGCTTCATCTTCTTAATGAAATTTATAACATTGTCAGAAAACTTGGAAGATACTGCTGTAGTTTAGAAGAGGTTACAGAAAACAGAGACATAAACAGAGGGGGAAAAGAAAACACATACTTGGAGCCTAATGCATGGGCAGTCTGGGCAGATTTGGTGCAGAATTCCTCAGGCATGGGGGAGACAGTTGCAGCACATTTAACTCTTTCGGGTCTGTAACGGATTAGTCACTGAGTTCACTCTAATGGAAAGATAATAATTGGTATCATAAGGCCAGTGATAGGCATTCAATATATATTTAATGATCAGCCTTATAGGGCTAGAACGGCCAGCAAACAAGGACTGGAGGCTGTTGCATGGCCCCTGTGCCTAATGGAATATCTCAGATACAGCCAGTGATCAGCAAATGTTTTAAGAATGACCGATGAATGAATAAGTGATCTTACTAGAGTACAGTACTTATAATTTTCCAAGTACTCCATGTTTGATCCTCTTGACCATCCACTTGACAAGCCTGTTTTCATTAATGACTAACCCTAGTCTCAAATGGACACTTTGCAGCAGCTACCCTTCCAGTCTTCTTGACCTCAGAAGGGCTAGAAAGACATTCTGTATTACTAGATTTTCTAAATCTGAATAAGTAGGATATTAAAAGATCATGGGGAATTTTAGATCATGGATTAGATCCTGGAATTGAAAAAAAAAAAAAACTGGTGAAGTCTAGTAAAGTCTGGAGTTTATTTAATAGCATTACACTTAATTGTAGTTAATTTCTTAGTATCATGGTTGTACAAGAGGCTAACAGGCCAAGCCTGGTGAAGGGTGTATGGGAATTCTTTGTACTATTTTGAATTTTTTTGTAACCCTGAAATTATTTTGAAATAACAAACTTTTGAAAATAGCTAATTTACTTTAAAAATGATAAATTATGCCAAGTTGGCATTCAGATGATTCTAAGTTAATATTACTGGAGAAAAGAGTATGATTTTTTTTCAACTAATTAGTTGTCAACTAGATAGAAAAAATATTTGCAAGGGTGAAGGTAACAATTTCTCATTCCATTTTACAAGCTCTTATGTTTTAGATTGTTTTTGTCTCCTGGTGTAATGGAATTATTTTCTAATTAATACATTTATGAAGTGAACTCTTTACCACTGTCTTCTTATTTATAAAATTGTTAACAGTTAAAATACCTTTAAATTATTTTATTTTATAAAATGAGTAACTCACTTTTTAAAAAAAGGTAAAAAGCACACAGGGAGTTAAAAGAAGGGAACTAATTCTATGTGATTTCGAAGTTTTAGCCTCTTCTAGTCCTTCAATTACCATCTTTCTGCAGATGATTTCCAAATTCACATTTCTGAGTTGCACTTCTGTCTTGAGCATCAATCTAAACATCTGCAGTACCAGTCAACCCAAAGAGCTCAGCGTAATCTCAAAACATTTTTCTCTTTATTTACGCTGCAAAATTCCAACTTTGGCTAATGGCTATTGCATTCATCCCCCCCCCCTTCATACCCACCTGCCTGTTTAAGCTCTTTACTACCCTTCAGATGGGGGTAAGGGTTCCTGACACACCCCCATTCTCCAAGTCTCCTTCCAACCCTCCTTTGCTCTCTATAATTTCAAATATATTTTCGCAAAGTGCTATTTGAATCTCTGCTCTCATACTATTGCATTTTCTATTAGCTATTTTTGCATACAACAAATTCCTTCACTATACTTTCAAGTTCCAGGAGATAAGGACTGTGCTTATTTAATCTTCGTACCCTCAGAGTAGTTCATCTGAAATCATTTGAGCATGGATCATGGAAAGAAAAAAAAAATTCTTTAAGAAATTTACTATGATGCCAAAGATGTTACTCTGTAAATTAAAAGATTGGTTGGACTGCTTTAAAAGTGGTCAAAATAACAATGACCAATATATGGTAGAGAGTTTATTTCTCTCTGAATTTGACTGATTCCAAAGACTCTGCTCCTCTTGGCCCAGCAACCCAACTCCTAGGGTGTTGCCCTGGACAACCTGTTCAAAGAAGGCTGAATACCCCATGGGTGTATTTCAGCCTGCATAAAATGGCAAGGAGGAGGAAGGGAGCCAGAAACTTCCCTATAAGGCCACAAAGAACAACTCTACATAGCAGCTCATTCTTAAACTACAGGCCATAATTAAGTCAAATAGTTACAACTACCTGCAAGGACAGACAACCAAGAAACATAAGCCTGGGAAATGGCCTCCTGACCACCTAAAACAGGAAGGAGAAAACACTGCAATTCTGATTCCCTGCCAGTTATTTTATCTTTTGAAAATTAACCAGACTTTTACCTGCAAAGTGTTTTAGTATTTTTATGGCAGCATTATTGAGATACAATTTACATACATAAAATGTATCCTTTTAAATGTACAATTCGGTGGCTTTAATATAGTCAGGACAGTATGACCATCACCACTATCTGTATTCAGAACCAAAATAGCAGTCACTCCCTATTCTCTCGTCCAAACTCACAAAAAGCACAAATAGAAATTGTGTCCCTATGAATTTGCTTGCTCTGGACATTTCATAAAAATGGAATTATACAATATATGGTCTTAGGTGTCTGGCTTCTTTTGCTTAGTTAGTGCAATGTTTTAAAGGTTCATCTGTGTTATATCATCTATCAATATTTCATTCCTTTTAAAGTCAAATGATATCCATAACAATGTATATATTTCATTTTGTTAATCCAGTTACCGGTTGATGGATGTTTGAATTGCTTCACTTTTTGAGTATTTGAATAAAGTGGCTAAGAATATTCCTAAAAAAATTTTATGTCAACATGTTTCCATTCTCCTGGGTATATACCTAAGTGTGGAATTACTGTATCATATAGAAACATTGTTTAACATTTTGAGAAATTGCCAAACTGGTTTCTTTTTTAAAAAATGTATTTGTAAATAGACACAATGCCTTTATTTTGTTTATTTGTTTTTTTAATGTGGTGCTGGGGATCGAACCCAGTGCCTCTTGAGGGCTAGGTAAGTGCTCTACCACTAAGCCACAACCCCAGCTCATCACACTGTTTTCTAAAGTGGTGTTTTACTATTCCATCAACCCAGTGCCTAAGAGTTCAAATTTTTCTACATATTCACCAGCACTTGTTATTGTCAGTCTTTTTAAATTTTAGCTGCCCTAATGAGTGTGTGCAGTGGAATCTGTGGTTTCGTTGTGTATTTTCCTAAAGACTAATGATATCAGGAATCTTTTCATGTACTTACAGGTCTTTTGTGTGTTTTCTTCAGGAAAAAGAAATTTTTACTCAAATTCTTTGCCCATTTTTAATTGAAAAATTTGCACTTTTATCATTCAATTGCAAGAGAAATTTTTATATTCTGGATACAAGTTCCTCCTTGAATATGTGATTTGAAAATAATTCCTTCCATTTTGCAAGTTGTGGTTTTACTTTCTTGATGGTGTTTTTGAAGCATGAAAGTTTTTATTAGCATTAATCAAGTCAAATTTACCTTTTTTTTTAGTTGCTCTTGCTTTTGCTGTTTTATCTAGGCAAAAATTGTCTAATTCAATTTTATGGTTTTACTCTTGCATGTAGATGCATTTGAGGTGATTTTTAGGATATGGTGTGGGATTGGGGGGATCTATTCTTTTGCAAGCAGATAACCAATGTCCCAGCCTTGTATTTTGAGATGAT
This sequence comes from Glaucomys volans, assembly GCA_020662805.1. Taxonomy (NCBI): domain Eukaryota; kingdom Metazoa; phylum Chordata; class Mammalia; order Rodentia; family Sciuridae; genus Glaucomys; species Glaucomys volans. Next base: position 2,143,260 of record JAJEJO010000176.1, on the reverse strand, counting down.
GCTTTCCTCCACTGACTCACCTTGGCAGCCTTGTCAAAAATCAATTCCCAGCACCACAAAAACAAAAACAAAAATCTTTTGTACATGTGAGGGTTTATTTCTGAATTCTCAATTCTATTCTATTGATCTAAATATTCATCTTTATTCCAAAATCATGTTGTCCTGATACCTATACTTTATAGTTTTCAAGTACCTTTTTTCAAATTTGCTTTGTTTTGGCTATCCTTGGTTTCTTGTATTATCACTTAATTTTTAAAACTCAGTTGTTGATTAATACAAAAAAAAAAAAAACAGCAGAGATTTTGAGGAATTGCATTGAATCAGTAGATCATTTTGTCAAGTATTGGTAACCAAATGCTTCTCAGTTGTTCAATGAATGAATGAATGAATGAATTGGTAACCAAATGCTTCTAAGTTGTCTTTTCAATTTTTTAGATCTTTCAGTGATGTTGGTATAGCTTTTCATGTATAAGTCTTACACTTATCTTGTTAAATATATTTATTCCTAAATAATAAAATTTTATTCTTTTTGATGCTATTAAAATGGAATATTCTTTTTCTTTCTTTCTTTTTTTTGGGGAATGGTGGTTACTGGGGATTCGATTGAACCCAGGGGCACTTTATCACTGAGTCACATCTCCAGCCCTTTTTATTTTTTATTTTGAGACAAGGTCTTACTAAGTTGCTTAAGGGCCTCACTGAAAGTGGCCTTGAACTTGTGATCCTCCTGCCTCAGTCTCCTGAGTAGTTGGGATTATGGGTCTGTGTTCCACCATGCCTGGAAAAATGGAATTGGTTTCTTAATTTCGTTTTTAGCTCCTTGTTCATTGCTGTTGTATAAAAATAGAACTGATTTTTTGTACACTGACCTTCCATTCTGCATTTTGCTAAACTTACATACCAATTAGCTCTAATAAATTCTTAATGGATTCCTTGGGATTTTCTATGAATGAAATCATGTCATCTACAAAAAGAGCCTTAATTCTTCTTTTCCAGTCTAGATACATCTACGTGTATAGCTATAGTGTCTTCCTGATGGGTTGACCTTTGATTTTAAAATTTCCTTCATTGTCTCTAGAAGCATTTTTGTTTTAAAGTCTATTTCATTTGAATACATAGAGTCAATCTCACTCTTCTGATTACTATTTACCTAGTATATTTTTTCTCTTTCTACTTTCAACATGTTTTTGTCTTTAAAATCTAAAGTTTGTCTTTTGTACAGAGCATAGAGTTGACTCATGTTTGTGCTAATCCCCTTTGCCAGTGTCTGCCTTTTGACTGTAGTGATGAATACATTTATGTTAAGTAATTATCGATAAGGTCAGGTCTATATATGCTGTTTTGTTTTCTATATATTTTATGTCTTTTTCTGTTTCTCTACTTATCCATTACTCCTTCTTTTGTGGTAAATAAAAATTTTAGTTTGCTATTTTAATGACTTTGTTGTTTGTTTTGCTATTTTGTGGTTGTTATTATTTTCTCATTGGTTACCCTGGGTGTTATAATCAACATCCTAATATTATAGCAATCTAGTTTAGATTAATACAAACTTCATTTTAATAGTATGCCAAAACTTTTCTCCAATATAGCTTCATTTCCTCTCCATCCTTTGTAAAATCATTGCCATAGAACCTATATATTTACACAATATAAGTCCATTAACACAGTTTTATAATTCTGCTTTAATCAATTGACTTTTAAATAAAAAAGAAAGGAAAATATTTATAAGCCAAAAATTCATTTATACTGTCTCTTATATTTATTTATACGATTACATTTCCCAGGTACTGTCTTGGGTTCTTTCATTTCAGTATGAAGGGCTCCCTTAAGTACTTCTTAGAGAGTAGGTCTGGAGCCACAATCTGTATGTGTATGTATATGTGTGAAGGTGATTTTATCTATTTTTATTTTTGGAGGATATTTTCACAAGATATAGAATTCTATGTCAACTATCTTTCATTCAGCCTTTTGAATATGTGAACCATTGACTTTTGGCCTTCATGGTTTCTGATAAGAAGTCAGTTGTTAATCTTATCGAGGATACCATAATTTCCAAGCTGCTTTCAAGATTCTGTCTTTCAATAGTTTGACTTTGATGAAGTGATTCTTCTTTCTAGACATAGTTTAAATTCACACTATATTCCTGGTGTGAGCTTTGAATTCAGGATGTCATTGTCTTACCCTGATTCTCTATTAGCCTCAGACTTTGGAAGATATTCATCAGTTTAGGTCTGAGATGTAAAGTGGAAATAATAATGCCTACCACTAGAGGTTATAGGAATTAAATGAAATAATATATTTACATTTTCTGACTCAGAAAATATACCATATATTTTTATTCTTCTTAAAGTATGAACTCCTTTTTTGGCAACATTTCCAGTAGGACATGTGCCTCATTCTGATGGCTATGTGGATATGTGAAGGCAACTCTTTTGCATCACTCTTAACTCAAATATCACCTTCCCAGAAAGACTGTCTTTGATCACCTAAAGGAACCCCTGTTCTCAGTTATTCTTTTTCCCATTACAGACTGAGTGTTCCTTACCCAAGTGCTTGGGACCAGAAGTGTTTCAGATTTTAGATTTTTTTTCATATTTGCTAATATTTGCATATTCATAATAGGATATCTTGGGGATGGAACCCAAGTCTAAAGACAAAATTTGTTTGTTTTAGATCAACCTTATCCACATAGACAGAAGGTAATTTTATGCAATATATTTAGGGTACCTGCATTTTTGCTGTAACCTATTACTTGGGGTCAAATGTAAAAATTTCCACTTTTGATATCATGTTAGTGTTCAAAGAGTTTCAATTTTTGGAGCATTTTGGATTTCAAATTTTCAGAAGTATCAACTTGTATTTGGGTAGCAAATTGTCCCAATGGCAGAGACTAGATTGTAAGATTGTGTGTTCTAAAATCAGGACAGTCTGAGAAAAACAGGAAAATTTGGACATTTACTATCATCCTGATTTTTTTTTATCATAGTCTTTACCACTATCTCTTATTATTTAGTTTACTTTTTTAAATTTGTTTCATCAGTTCCTTCAAACTAGAATGTAAGTCCCCTCAATGTATATATGCCCATATCACTACCTGGCACTAAGTAGCCATTTGTTGAAAAAGTGAATTAATTTTAAATTAAATGATAGATTTATTTTCTAAAATGCCCACCTTTATATTCTCCAAGTTTAACAACATAAATACATAAAGAATAAAAGTTTTATATGACAGCACAATCAACAAAAGAGCATTTTATATGGTGATAATGACTGAGTGAGTTATAAACACTTGTATATGTGCAGTACTGAGAAATTCAAATAGCTGTGTTCTTTTCCTTCTGATCCCAAACAATGGAATGCAAAAGAATTCACTAAAATGCAGACATTTCTACCATTTGCACTGGAATGTGGGCTCCAGCCAATATAACCCAGTCTGTAAATACAAGATTAGTGTCTGTGGAGGGAAACTCCTCTTTCTAGAAAAGCACATTTAAAGGCAAATCTCCACTCATTCTTCCCCTTATAAAAAAAGGAGCATTCATTACTTGTAAGACCCACAATTACTTTAAATATTCCACAAGGATGTAAGAGCTACAGATGTTAAAACATAATCACAGGCCACATCTTCAGACTCTGGAATGAGCCAGAGGAAGATGATGCCCTTCTCCCCACTATCAGTTTACTATATAAATGAGAAGACATAAAGTAGCTTTAGATTTAATTAAAGTAATTGACTGAATTGCGTTTTGTACTTGTGATCGTCATTAACATTCTTGACCTCTCTGTCACATGGATGTGCCAGAGAAATTTTCCAATGGATATTTATTATGAATATTATCATCAATAAGCACCATCAACATATTAAAATTAATTTTAACTTCTTTATGGAAGACTGAAAGCGCAACCAGCTGTTGAGGACCATCCGTTCTAAATCATTTTTTATCGATTCAACATGGCTAAACCTCAAGTACAACTAATAGGGAATTTTATGTGTGTGTAGGCAAGTTTCTATATATATATATAAATTATTTAATTTTATTTCATATCTAACTCTGGTTACATAATCACATAACCATATTTTCCAGAGCTCAAGGATTCACTTGCTATTTTAAGCACTTATTGGGCAGTCCCCACATGGCTCATGTCCATGTGGATCAGCAGTGATACATGGAGGCTTGGTCTTATTTTGACTGCTTGCAAAGAGCTTAATAAAAGACAGGCTTTGGTGCATCAAAAGAACTTAGTCCACAGGTGTTCTGAGCTGGGCTAACTTGTATGTAGAACAAACAATTAAGCTCTGGAATTTGAGCCTCTAAATTGTATCAGTTGAGCACCTGTCCCGAAGGGAGAAACACACCTTTCATTACATTACCCAAGGGCATGACAGGCTTTGGGCTGTGTAGAGTTACAGCAGATCCTATTCAGGCATGCTAGATGAGATGCTTCTGCTCTTTCTGCTAACACTGCCAAGGGCTTCCAGTTGAACGTATTTACAGAATTTCTCCATCTCTATTTACCTCTACAGTTATGTGCCTCTCCATATCTCTTCCTGCATTTACCATTTTATACAGCACCAACCAAAACACAGGCACTGTGCTTAAGATTTTAAACACAACATTGCATCAGATCCCTCCCAACACAATGCAATGCTTAGAAAGGCTAAGAAATGTAGCCAAAGTCATAAAAGTGTCAGTGGTGGAATCAGGATTCAAAGCCAAACCACTGGACTCCAGACCCCCATTTTTGGTCACCATGCTACCTCACATTCAGACTATTGCAGGCTCCTTGGTGTCTTCTGGACTCCTTGCTGGCTCTTCCTTCAGATCTTGAATCTTCAGGTTCATTATGGCCTTATCCTCAGCCCTCTTCTCCACTTTATCACTCTTAAGGATCACCTTAATCAACCCCATTAGTTTCCATGGCCCCAGTCACCCTCCACAGTTCATTAACTTTAAAATTCTGTCTCTCCACGCAGTCTTTCTTCTGTACTCCAAAACTGAAAATTCGACTCATTGCTCTGATCTCTACTGGGACAGATCTCATGGGCTGACCCAAAAGTTTACAGTTTACTTCTAAGACCAATCTACGTGAGCATATTCCCCAGCCAGCCTGCTCCTCCTCCAGAACCATTTGTCAGGCAGTCATCTGGGTTCCTCTGTCACCCTAAACCACCACCTGTCATTGACTCTACTTCCTAATTGTTCAAATCTGAGCTCTTCTGTCCATCTCTGCCAACAATATAGATCAGCAGTACTCTTTGGTCTATAAATGTCACAACTGGATACAGAGGGTGCTGCTGGCATCTCATTGGTAGAGTCCAGAGATGATCCTAAACATCCTACAGTGTACACATAGTTCCACAATAAGAATTATCCAGCTAATCTAACAAAGAATTACCCTGTTATAATCAAAGGTAGCATCATCTCTTACTTAAGCTATTGCCATACCTCCCAACCCATCTCTCCACCCCTACTTTATTCTGTTAACCCACTCCACACAGAAAGAATGATTTTTTTAAACCATAAATATGGTGCCTCTCCTTCAAAATCACTGATGGCTTCCCAATTCTTTTACAGACAAAACATGCTGATGTGGCTGGAATATCTGGCATGTTTCTTCAGCTAGCTTCAAGTCACTCTTTCCCTTTATCTTGGTTTTCTTCTCCTGCCTGTTGGGTGACCCATACCCCACATTCTTCCCACATTCCTTTTGCCCCTTTACTTAAATATTATCTTATCCAAGAAACCTTTCCTGACCTTCCCAACTCTGTATTAACCATACCCTGCTTTAATTTTCACCTAGCACTTACCTAGCACCTACCGCTTGATATATTTGTTTGATTCCTTGATTGCTTTCTGTCTTTTCCCATTAAAATTAAATTTCATTGTAATAGGGAGGTCTGTCTTTTGTTTACTATTATATAACATCTGTCTGTAACTGTGCCCAGCACATTGTAGGCTCTCAATAAACATTTAGTGAATGAACGGTAATTTTTTTCTTGATTCATATGTGTATTTGTTATATAAAACATAAAATTTATGTTGTGCTGAGCTGTCATACCATAGACAATCACACAGATTCAAGAGGGAGAACTAACTAAAGAAACTAAAAGTCTGGCTCTCTCCAGGCTCTGGTTTATGACTGCATGTCCCTGGCATCCAGGTTATACACAGCAGGCAGACAAGCCAGCCCCCACAGGTATCATGCCCCTTCCACACAAGTCACAGCATCCAGAAATCAGGATGCATTTGGACTAATTCCTGGTTTGCTTGTGGATTTTACTATTGCAATCTGGATGAAGCAGAAAATCCAGGGAGGGTGACTGGCACAGCCATGCCCCTTGGTCTGAGAAGCTGCCCATTCCTTTCCAGGAAATGATACATCTGGCATCTTTCTCTGTCTTTGCAGAGAGAAAGGAAGCTGCTTTAGATACCAAAGAGCAGACTCCTCAGAAGTTTGATACCCTAAGTATTAAGCATGTATAATTATAAGAACAAAAAGGAGACTTTTATAGTAATATTAGTAGAAGTGAAGATGATAATAACAATAGCTGATAAAATATATCTATTGTTTAAATATATCAGATGCTGTGTGTAGATTCATTTAATCTTCACAACACCTTTATCAAGTGGATAACCTACTATCCCTTTTTAACAGATGAGAAAACCCAGATTTAATAAGATTGAGTAACTTAACCCAAGTTATATAGCTGGTTGACCAAAGTGCAGCTGAATAACCATTTGTTTTATTCTAAAACTGTTCTTTCATGACTCTACCTCCTAAGGTGCAAGTTAGAATCATCAATCCCTCTGAGAAACTTAAAAGCTCATTTCATCACTGTAAAGACTGAAGGAGTAACATTGTAAACATAAATGGTTAAAAAAAAAGCAATACAAGAGTAAATAAATACCAAATAACAATAAAGTAGTAAGTAAATACCCAATGAACTTGCTAAAAATTGCCTTTAAAATTAGGGGAAAAAAGGAGCACCAATCTGAGTTGGAATAGTCATATTGGACTTCACAAAGGAGGTGTCATGTAAATTGAATGAACTTGGAAAATTGAAAAACTAATTATCATTTGTCCTGAAGGGAGAAGCAGCAGAGAGAGAGAGAGAGAGAGAGAGAGAGAGAGAGTGCTATGACAGAAATTCAAAAGGCACATTTGTGTTTAAATAGATCAAACCTGCAAAAGTTTTGGGTTTAGCTTGTGCAGGATTTCCCAAACTATTTAACAAGACAAACAGGGTTATGTGCAGAAAAGGTGGTGGCATTTTTCATGCTTGAAAATTTAAATGAATTCTTGCAGGACTTCTCAGAGCTTTCAGTGGAGTTAGTCACATTATGAATCTCAATGAGAGCAAAGCTATTATATGTCTTACAAATTTATTTGACTGGGGGCCTTCCTTCTATCTCCACTTCACTCTTTTTCTGGCACCTAAAATCTCATTAAAATGGCATTCGGTGCCACTGGTTTTTGGAAATTATGCGGTGCAAAACTCACACGCATTAGTAGAGTGGACTGATAGGGAGGGGCCCATGTTGCATTAGTAGAGTGGACTGATAGGGAGGGGCCCATGTTGCATTAGTAGAGTGGACTGATAGGGAGGGACCCTCCATTCTGTGGAGGGGCCCATGTTGCTCTGCAAAGGAGCTCAAGAACAGACGCTGGACAATTCAGTTGTAAAAACTGTGAGATTCTACTCAACTGAAAAATATCATCTCTTGATCTATTTCCACTCCTCTGGTTGATCTTCACAGCAGTTTTTGTGCCCTCGTCAGTTTTCTAAGGTTGTTAGAAACCCCATCTACCATGGGCAGTAGGGCGAAACCAGGCATCCAGAAAGCTCTATGAGAGTGCCAGACCAAAGCCTGTAGAAGCCAATTTCATGACTAGGTCAGTAAAACCAGACATGCACTGGACCCAGGGAGCTTACAGTCTAACAAGGGGTCCAAGAAGGGAGATACTTGCTGTAATCGCTAGAAATGTGAGCAGCAGGGAGAACAGAATGAGATATGGAGGAGGGAGGTACAGCGAGCTATGGAATTGCTTGCAAATTTAAAAACTGTGCAGTAGGCTTTCTGCTTTTCAAAAGAACACTCAAGGTGTCCAAAGATCTAGCCCAAATTACCCTTTTCTTCACATAGCCCACAATATCCCTCAGTAAGCATATAGTTCAGCCACTCTGACCGCTAGTACATTTAAATATGCAAAAATCATGTGGAATTTTATTTTCACTATTGTTTGCCATTGCTTAAACTCTTCTTCTTCCTTATGGGGTTGTTTGTATGAGGCTTATATCTTCCCAGGCCAGCAAATCCCATGATGCAAATTGAAGGGGACTTTCAGACACATGTTTATATTTTAAGGCAGGGTCAGGTCCTAAAACTGCCTTTAAACCAGTTTTGTTACTGTCACTCTTTTCAAAACATGTTGTGGGGGACACCTGTGAACCTTTTGAGTCTCCTTCATTAAGAAATTTCTCCCTCATTATGCCAGCCACCCAAAGACATAAGGTTCTGTGTTATTTTGTTTGTGATGCTGGGGATGAAACCCACGCCTTTGCACATGCTAGGCAAGTGCTCTGTCACCGAGCTACACTCACAGCCCCATGAGTTTTAAAGAACCTGAGCACTATGCTGGACCCGCTTCCAGAGAGCAGCCACCCCTGAAGATTCGGCCCCAGGCACACCCAGAGACACTAGGTCAGTGCTAAGGCCAGACATAAGAAGAGATTGTCACCAAACACCTTCAGCCATCTGAGCTGTTCTCAGGTTTGGCTTAGGGTGCCTTGTCTTGGAGTCTGTCTAAAATGAATGACCTATTTGGCTGCCCTCTGCTTTACTCTCTCTCTCTCTCTCTCAGAAACACATGGAAAGTTCTCCAAGACTCCTGAAGGTAAATGAAAAGTTCTCGTTTACATCTGCCACCCACCGGCACTCAGTCAATATCAGCACATACCTTTGGACATTGCCCAGGTAAGTTCTATTTGATCTCGTGACCTAAAGGTGAATTGTAGGTTACACTTAATTACACTTGCCAGCCAAGAGTAAGTCAGTAGCAAACGTTCCCACTTCACTCTGAAATACCGTGAAACCCCTTAAGGGAGTCCACTGATTATACTGTAGAGGTTTGTATGAACCAACTAGGGTAAATAATTAGACTGTATTTTTAATTAATATTGCAGTGCCTTCTAGCGCAATGATATTTAAGATTATGATGGGATTGGAGGTAAGTCGAGAAACCGTCATACTCTTAACAAAGCCAGAAAGAACAAAGAAAGTTTTGTGAGATTAACAAAAATACCACGAGATTTTGGCAATCTATATCAAAAGGTTCAAGAGTGTTTTAAGGAAGTTTTCAATTTAGCAAATGCTCTATTTGCCAAAGTGAATATTGGTCTTTAATACCAAAAATAAATCCAAAGAAAATGAAAGGCAGGTACTGCGCATTTTGAGTTGGCACAACTGCAGAACTTTTTTTAATCACGTGAACTTTATGGGAATAATAACAATTAACACAGATTTCGTATTGGGCACCAATTCAATTTTTGTTTCATGAAGCTTGATAAAAATATAGGCTCATGAAAAAAGCCAGTTCAATTACACATGAACTTTTCATTATTTTTAACACATTTTACCTATTTTTAATTGATGGAAGTGTTATGTATTTTCCCAACCAAAGAGTTTTTCACACTTCTTTAATTCAAACCAGCTTGATTTTTGCAATTCAAATAGGCAGGTTATTATTTGGCTTAACTGGAAATCAAATAAAGTAATGGTAAAATTTATTAAATAGATCACAATGCATTCATTATTTCCCAAAGAAGTTTATTTTATACATTCAAAATATAGCAATTTTTTTGTTTTAACCCTAGCTAATCCTCACAACTCCCTGATACCAAAGATACCAATCATTTATAAATAATATTCTACAAACAATATTTTGCACATGAGAAACCGAAGCTTTAAAAAGTTCTGTCATTTGCCTTAGGTCACATAGTAAGGAAAAGGTTGGAATTGTAACACAGGTATTCTGACCATTTGCAATATCTTCTGTAAGTTTAAGACAATAAGCAGATTGAGCAAAGAGTCTTGCCTTTTTATTTTTTTATGTTTGTGTGTGTTTCTCTTTTTCTCACGTACCATTGCTGTGGTAGGCACATGTTAATAGCTCAATGAGTAAGTTAATAAATCATTTGTATTCGTTTTCTATTAAGCACAGTTCTCTGCACTTTTATACTTTTATGGTCAAGCAATAATGAAAGATGGCAAGATAATAAAGTGTCACCTGAAGCATCATAGAAAAATAAAGCTATGTTTGTGTATACCCTGCACTGTAGATTAGTATCTTCAGTTGTTGGATGGGAGTTGACCAGCTCTGACTATATGTCTTATAGATAGCTTAATTATAACACATCCCAAATTAAATTAAATTTCTCATCTACCCAACATTTCTCTTCACTGTCCAAGCTTCCCAACTAGAAACTTCAGAGTCCCTTTTAAATCTTTTTTATTTTTTTATTTTTTTATTTTTTTGGAACCAGGGATTGAACTCAGGGACACTCGGCCACTGAGCCACATCCCCAGCCCTACTTTTGTATTTTATTTAGAGACAGGGTCTCACTGAGATGCTTAGGGCCTCGCTAAGTTGCTGAGGCTGGCTTTGAACTCGGGATCCTCCTGCCTTAGCCTTCCAAGTCGCTGGGATTACAGGTGTGCGCCACCTTCCTTCGGGTTACAGAGTGTCCATTCTACCACACACAACTCTCTCTCTCAAGTCTGGCACTTGTTCCCATCTTCACTGCCTTAATTCTAACGCTTGCTTTCTCTTCCCCAGAAGATTTTAACAGCCTTGTCATAGGTTACCTTTAGTCTCTTCTGTTGCCATCGGCAGTCTTCCTCCAGGTGCTCAAAGTTACCTTTCTGAAACCTAAATCATTCATGTTCTTAAAGCAGCTGCCTCCTCCCTAATGCAGCACTTTCCACCATGCGATTCATGGAACTCTGTGTGCACAGTGAAAAGGGAAAGACAAAGAGGTTGAGGGCAAACTCTTGGAAATTTACAATGCAGAGTAGCATATGAAAGGCTCTGAGAAGGCCTACAGGAAAGGTTCAACTGGCCTATTCCAGTGTTCCCCACATTTTATTTGTCTTCAAAACCTTCTCCATTGAGCAATACCTTACTAAACCAGTCGCAGCATGTTTATTGCTATTTCCAAGGCAATAATATGCTCTTGTTTTATTAAGTTAGACCTTGTTACCTCACAATAGTGCATTTTCCCCAACTTCTCAACGTGAAGAATTCCTATGAAAATCTTTAAGACTCAGCTTCAAAGCTGTCCAAAGCTTCCGTCAAGTCACTCCTTGAGGCTTGCTCTGCCGCACATCATCTTTCTGATTTTGCAGGCATTTGTTCCTCAGCCTACCTTTCCTACAAGACTATTGTGCCCTCTCATATTTGTGTCTGGAGTACCTAGCACAATACCCAGCAGGTGCAGGTAGAAGCACTCAATAAATATTGATAGCAGGTATATTTCACTGTATTAAAATTCAAAACCCCAGAAGTAGTCGCTGTCAATGCATACATTTATAATATTTCTCCAGAAAGGTGGAAATGATTTAAAAAAAAAGAAAAACACACAATCTGTTCTCTCACTGTAGCTGAAAGAAAAAGATTTCCAAGCACAGATTGAATGAGTCTGTTTTTCATTACTATACCACAATACTTGATGCAACCTAGTTTACAAAGAAGATAAGTTTATTTTGGTTCACAGTTTGCAGGTGCAAGGTCCAGAGGCCTCTTCTGGTGATGGCCTTCTTGCTGTCAGAGTCCTGAGGTAGTCCAGGACATCCCAAGGAGCATGTTTGTTCTGCCTCTTTCTGGTCTCTCTCTCCCTCTTCCTATAAAACCACCAGGATTGAAGCATGAAGGTTCCACCCTAGTGATTTTTAATCTAATCCAATTGCTTTCCAAAAGTTCCACATCTAAACAACACCCTCTTAATTCCTCACAATGGGAAGGAAAAAATTTAGGACATGAAACCTTGGGGAACACTGAGACCATAGGCAAACCATAGCAGAGACATATATATGTCCCTACTGTATTCAGGAGACTGGGTTCATCTGGCTGTTTGGATATTCCTCTCCACCCACAGCTTCTTTCATACCCTCATGCATCTATATCTCACTAGGAGAACATGGTCTTCCTTCACAAAATAAGAGACTTTTTGGCCAGTTTTTGATGGAAAGCACTTGTGTGTGCCAGGCAGGGCTCTGGACACCATGCAATGGCTGTCTTTGTCCGGAGACTTGATGATGACCACAAGAGGTGTAGGAACTTCCTTACTATGGAATAGTAGAACCAGATCCACTGACAAACACTCTTTAACTACATAAACCTCCAAAGAAGTTAATTTTCCAAGAGTTGCATGAAATATTTTTAACAGTGAGGCAGAACTGTAAATGGCTCTGCCATTTTCCAGCTGGGCAAGATATTTCACCTCTTCACACCTCCTTTCCTTGTCTGCAGGATGAGGATAGATGAGGCAGCATTTGAAAACATTTAACACCTTGCTTGGCACATGGCAGGCAATCAATAAAAGGATATTGCATGTGATTCTGCTTCCTCCTGAATTTCACAGTTTATAAAAATAAAAAGAGGCACCACTAACATAAAACTAATAACCAACTCAAAAATCTGTTACTAAGTATATTTTGGACAGATCTATTTGTCTCTGCCATTCTCTGCACTAAATTAAAATTAAAACACCCGCTTTAAAAAAGTTCTCCTCATTCAGCAAAACAGCATTCAGAATTATGCAAATGAGCCATACATTTTACTGCTGACTGACTCAATTTACTGCCCAAAGTTTAGCAATGTGAGACCTCAATATCATTAAGGTAAGATCTGAATAGGACACATGCACCCGGTGCACAGTTCCATCACAGGAGAGCTAGAGATGCCATGGGGTCTAACAGAATGCAGGCATTTCTGTCGTAAGGTTGGGACCTTTCAAATTATCCTCCTGTTATTTTGTAAGGAAGGAAAATGCAAGAGGCAATTTAAACAGGTCGGGCAGGGAACGATCCATAGCTCCCCCTGGGAACTGGACCAAGTCCTGTACAAAGAAGTTCTGGGCCACCACGGGGTAAGGGCACCAGCTCGTACACACACGATTCCCTCCAGCATTGGAGTTAATGAGGCCATTGGTTCACTTCTTTGCCCTTCCAGAGATTGTCATGATCCATTTGCATGATGGTTATGGAAAAAATTAAAACACTATTCCCAAAGATCAAGTTAATAAAGGCTTCTGAGACATCGAACTTCCTGAAGGAGAGGGGTATATTTTTCTTCAAAAAGGGCGAAAACATTTAGATACTGTTTAATTCAATAAAGCAGTGGTGGATTCCTCCCTCCCTCCAACATTTTTTATTTGTAGTGTATTACATCTCAATTAAACCCTTGAGAACCTCTCTCCTTTAAGAGTTGATAATGAATTTAATGCAAATTCAAGGGGGGAGGAAAAAGAATAGGGAAGACAAAAAAAAAAAAAATCAAGATGAGCAGAGAAACAGGAATTTGTAGAATACTCTTGTGGTTTCAAAGCTCTGTGCTTCTCCTTCTGCCCAGTGACAGATTCTATACTTTCTAGATTCAAACTGAGCACCATTTCTCCTTTGATACTTCAAGCCAGCCCAAGAGACAGATGCTGCAGCAAGTCACCCCCTCTTTTGAAGGAACAAAGCTAATCGAGGCTCCCACTAAAGGCAGCTGCAATTTCTCCTCCTAGTTCACACTTTACCATTTTTTTTTTCACACACGACCAGATCCTACATTCTCCATCTAGGGACACCTGTACTCCTGGCTCCCTAGAAAAAGCACGTACACATTTTGCAGTTGGTTTAGAGGAAAGGATCTTGGAACAGTTTGCATCCTGTCCCCCTTCCTCCTGGGCTGTAATGGTCAAAAGCCCAGTCCATCAAGAGGGGAAAGTCAAGCAAATGCATCTGCAGCTTCCAGATTTCTCTTCATAGTTCTACCACAGAAAAGCCCAACACAGTAGAATGTATAGCTCCTCCATATATTAAGGATTTCAGTTTTCTCCGGTAAGAAATTTTTTAAAGAATAAGCAGACAGAAGTTTTACTCCATGTATGTATAAGATGTCAAAATACATTCTACTGTCATGTATAACTAAAAAGAACGAATTAAAAAAAAAAAAAGAATAGGGAGAAAGAAAAATAATTAAATCAACCAATATTCTATACCACAACTAACTTTCCCTATAACTCTTTTTAGTTTCACTGTTTCATCTCCCATACCTAATCCTAATTTGGGGGAATCCCACATGATGTAAAGAATAGAAAGTCAATTTTTTTTTTTTAGCGGTGCTGGGGATTGAACACAGGGCGTACTGCCTTCGTTTCTCCATGTTTTCTCCCAATCATAGTCCAAAGGCCATCTTCTCTTCCTCTCTCTGTCTCTCTCTCTCTCTTTCTTGTGCTCGTGCGCACACACACACACACACACACACACACACACACAAATAAAATAGAGAAACCAAATGAAAATCCCTTATTAGCTTATATCCAACACACAAAGAAAGAATGAAATGCTATATTCTTTTGTGTGTGTGTGTGTGTGTGTGTGTGTGTGTGTGTGATTGGCTGAAAGGAAGAAACCTTTTAAGAAGACCAAAAATACAGCTGTGGTGATATTTCACAGTTTGCCCATTATGTCCTTCCAATGAGTAAAGTAACTTCTTTGAAATTAGAATGCCATCATGTGTGGCACAATAGTGACTGCAGTATGTTGAGTTTGAAAACACTACAGAGCATGGACATTGAGTCATGCTGTGTGTTGCATGCCAGTGTAGTGAGGTCAACACAAACCAGTATCTAGATCATGCCCAGCACCCAGGACCCAGCTGAAGGACAGCTGCACAACACCCACCAAGTCACACTCTGGTGCTGGCTACACCCACCTGAAGGAAGGATAGCCTTTTTATAATCCATCTGCCCCAGGTAGCAGCTTCCTGCTAATCACATTTGACACATGAGTCTGAGGGCACAGGGGCATGCAGAGATTATAATGCAATAGAACATCAATTTGATGAAGGATGCTATAAACAACCTGAAAAGTGCTATTGTTTAGAGAAAAGGCAAGCAGGTGGTCATCACATCCCCCTTCACAGTTTCAATATCTAGTCAACTTTGGGGTGGCTTCTTTCTAAAGAGGACATTTCTTTTATCTACCACCTTCATTTCTGCCTCCTTCATTTCAACAAGCACCATCATAGTTGTGCATTACTTAAATGATGAGGACTCCTTTTGAAAACAGCATTGTTAGTGGCTGTGTTGTGTGAACACCATTGCACACACTCAATCAAACCTACATGATCTATGTTGATCACTGCAGGTGGCTTCTTGATGCAGTCAAGAGTTGAGGTGAATAACTTGCCAAAATACATTCTACTGTCAAGAACAAATAAAATTTTTTAAATTGTTTAAAAAGAGATGAGATAAACATGAGAGGACTGAGGTTGTTGCTGCCTAACACAGCAGACTGCTTATGGTAAACTTTTTTTTCACTAAGTAAGTGTACACTCTAAAATAATAATAAAATCTATAGTATAGTCAGTGCATAAACCAGGAACATAATAATTTCTTGTCAATATCAAGTATTATGCAGTATACCTGATTGTATGGGCAAGCCTTTATATGAAGCAAAGCTGAAAGTTTTGTGAAACTTTCACATGCTGAAAGTCATGTGTTGTCCTCTAACATTACTATGCTAGCACACCATGAGGCCATAGAAATCTTTCAGCTCCATTACACATTCCTGACACCACTGTTACATATGCAGTCCATCATGGACCCAAATATTATACATTGCATTCCTGCGCTTGGCTCCCACAGTTGTTACAGGAGGTAAACAATACTGAAGGAGCCATTGGTAATGCTGTGTGGGCAACACCCTGAGAGCAAATAGGTTCCTGTCCCCTCCTTCCTCAGGCCTACTGTGAGCCATGTGTAAAAACACTGCTGTGATCAGCACTCTCCACCCTACGAGGCAGGAGTCCTAAGCCACTTTTTCCAGTGAAGGAAAATGAGGCTCAGAAAAGTGACCACATCCAATTGTAGACCATCCAGCAGTGAAAAACTGACCCCAACATCTTGTGTCCTCCAGTGAAGAGAAGTTAGCAAGAGGAAAGAAATGGGGGGCTAGAGCAGGAATCCCGTGGTGTTCTCCAGTGCCTAGTACAGTGCTTGGCCCACGGTGGACCCTCATGAGGTATTTGTTGAGCTGAAACTCAGGAAGGAAGGCTGGAAAACAAACACATCCTGAGGAAGTCCAAGAGCTGCCCATTGGAACTCTGCAGGGGGAGTGCTCTCTCTCTGAGTGGCCTTGCTGGCTTTGCCCTGGTTCCCAGCTGCTCTTGCTGCTCTTGCTACTCTCATGCCCTGGTTCCCCCTGCTCCTCCTCTCCTGCAGTCTCCCACCAGCCTCTGGGGGTCAGAGGCTTCTGCTTCCTAGTCTCATGAATAGGCAAAAGTTCTGACTTCTCTCCAAAGTGCCCGCTCTCACCTGCCCACCAGCCCTTCTTCAGGATTCACTGCCAGACCTACATGAAGAGACGAGAAATCCCTGGAGGAAAGCTTCCCATCCATCTTCCTGGTGGTCTTTCATTTCTTTGCCAATAGGGTGATCTGCTTCACAACACACTTCGATGTATTTGACATCTGTCATAAAACCCAGGTCAGGCAGATCTGTCTTCTGTTAAAATAAGCCATTCTTCAGAGACACTTCCTATGCTGTTAGGGCCCCACCAGAAATAATTATTGACATATTGTCCACACGTCTAGCCAACCCTCTTAATGGGAGCCATAAATTACCAGCCCTGGTGTCCCCCAGTCTTATCAGAGAAACAAGGTAACACTTAGAGAACAGAGAAGAGACACCACGATGTTAAAACCTGCCTGAAGGGGAGGGGAC
The DNA here is from genome assembly GCA_020662805.1 of Glaucomys volans. NCBI lineage: Eukaryota > Metazoa > Chordata > Mammalia > Rodentia > Sciuridae > Glaucomys > Glaucomys volans. Next base: position 2,126,264 of record JAJEJO010000176.1, on the reverse strand, counting down.
TCTAGCTGAACTGACTGGTTTCAAGCAAATACCTTCCTTTAACATCTTTCCAAAGTTAATAACTGTAGCAATACACAGCTGTTTCTTTGTGATGAGGCATGAATTTTCTCATAACACTTTACTAAGATGAGTCTTATATTCACACAGCAGAGGAGAGGGGGTTGAAAGACATCCTGTGCCCAGCATCGGCTCCTCTCAGCTCACAGTGAGCTCACACAGGGGAGGATTCTGAGCACCTGTGCCCTCGGTCCAGGCTCCAAGTCTGGGAGAGAAGCACTACCCCCTTCTCATTCTCACTACTATCTTGAGAGGCACCCATGGGAGAAGCAGAGATCAGTTCCCCCAAAATTGCCAGTTGGAAGACTTGTCACAAGATTACTACAAATAACTGCTATACTTAAAGGTGTTGTGGTCCCTTGGGTCTCTGTGATTCAAGTACGTGTGACAAACTATACAATGCTTCATCTTTATATAGAGAACAAAAGTTTATAAAGCTAACTCTTTTTATTGGCCTGAAGAAATGGGCTAACTTTTATAAAGAAAAGAGTTGTAGAAACACATGTGCTAGCATCAGTATATTTTTGTTGGGGTAAGTGATAAGGACTCCTTTCTGGAGATGTTTGCAAATATTTCTACAGAAGTGACATACTAGCAGTTTAGATGTACCATGCTGAGCAAACTACACTAGCTAAAACAAATGTTTTACTTAGGCAAAATAAAAACTGGTTGGGACAGATGAAGCTGGGAATATTTTCTAGATTCAGGGTCAGTCTGTCCACAAGAGCAGTCCAAGAAGCTATTTGGTGAAGTCTGATTCAAGAGACACACATGCATAACAAGGAGATACAAAGAGAAGGACCAGAGCACCCTTTATTGGATTACTAGAGTGAATCAAGAATACCCAGAGATCACTGGTAAGGAACAGCCGACCTGAGCCTGTAGCTTCCTAAACTGGACTTTTAAGAACATAGATTTGTGCAGACAGGGGAGAAGCCCCCCAAGGTCAAACAGTAGTCACTAGAAAATAATATTTCTAGTTATAAAATTCTTTAGAGATTCTTCTTTTCACCCCAAATGAGAGTGGGTGCCAGATATTTTTGTTTGCCTACACAGAACATGCTGACTTCGTGTTTAAATGAGAAATGAACTGCCTTTGTTCAAACCAGGCTAAATTGTTGAAAGAAATATCAGTGCTTAAGTGTGTTATTCAGGACTGGGAAATCGTCTATCATTCGGACTTTGAGTTGGAACATTCTAAAGGAGAAACTTGTTCTTTACAGTTATGCTGTTGAACTGGGAATAAAGACGGCTGTTGAAAGAGATGCTTTAGCAGTATCTGGATGAGAGATTAACTCCACGAGAGGCAGAGGAAATCGCCTATTTCCTCTTGTCCAACCCACTCAACTCAAACCACCCAAAACTGTCAGTGGATTTGAAATGAGAGGAAGCGGCTAATTTCATGACCAATAACAACATTGCTGGTTAAGGATGTTAAGATAAGGATAATTTAACTCATGTTTCTAACTATGAGCAGATCAGTGGTGGTAATCAAAAACGCACCAGCAAATGACAATCAGCTCAAAATGTTCAATCTTGGATGTTCCAAACCATGAACTTCCAAAGTGAAGAGGAGCTGCTCTTCTCTCGAGTGGGCATCCATGTCACCATGAAGCTGGAGTTGTGCTTCTTTACCAAAATTTGAGCAAGACACATATGATTGTGCTAAGCAAGTCCTCCCAGCCTTCTAAGAGATGAAAGCCCATCTGTTTCAGAATTCAGCAAAAGGACTGTCATCCATTAGTTGGTGATGTGTGGCAGCACAATGGCGCCTCCCCCTTAAACGTCTCTACACATCAGACCACCAGCAGGTGATCTGAGCTCTGCAGAAGCTGCTTTACGTGGGCTCCCTTTCTCTTTCATGTGTAAAGTACCTCAAAAGGATGACCACAGTGAGTTCCATGCCAGCCATAATGGAAGTCATGCCAGGAAGGCTGTTCATTTTGCACTAGAAGCCATTAGGTGATTGACACACTGTAGAACATTAAGCACTTTTCACATCAAGGCTCTGGCATGTTGCTTACTTTGGGGACCAGGCAGGGGGGCACTTCCTCCACTGAACAACATCTACACACAGCAGATGTGCTGTGGAAGATTTTGCCCACCTTCTTGCCAGATTTTGACATATTCCTGATGCCCACGCTTGGTGGGAATGGGTTATTCTTTTCATATGACTGGATATAAGGTAGCATATTGCTTCCCCTTGAGATATGATTCACCTCCATTGCACAAGCAAAGAACTGAGTTCTGATCCTAGGGATCAATCTAGTATTTGCTACCCTGTGCAAAGAAACGAAACAATCCCCTCTCCACAAATGGTGATTTCTCTTGTTTCCTTGGTGTTGCTTCCCAAGGAAGGTTTGTGAAACTTTGGCATGCCTCTGGGGCATATTCAGTTTTGCTGTTGTCACTCTGTTTCATCCTATTCAGCACAAAGAGGGACTGACATGTGCTCAGGTTTAATGCTAACAAAGTCCTTCCCCTTGACTCACTGATATTTAAACACTCTAAGTCCCCACACTTCCACGAGGTTGTCTTCATCTGCTTAAGCCTGCATCCTGTGCCTGTAGGTGGGGAATGACTGGATACTATTACTCCGATAGCTGATGATAATATTTCTACATCCATTGTTAAGCTTCTTAAGTTTCTTCTTCACTTTAGGAGCATTTAGCATATCATTTTCTGAAAACTGTCTTCAATGTGCCTTAGGAAAAGTAAGATTCGATACCGTGTTCAGGGAGATTATCTAGAAACTAAGCTGCCAAGGGAATATCTCAGCCTCACTCAGCCAGTCTCTCCATAAATGCACCTTTATAAACCTCTCAGGGGTAAACTGGGTCACTTGATGTTGTTTCAGAACATCTGGAAAAGAGTCATTGGGGTGGGGAGGGCTGTTAAAGCTCTTTGTGCTAATGCTCAGGGGATGTAATGAAAACATGGCTGTGACACATACCAAATGACTCTAAAGCAGCCACTTGTTTGTAAGTATCCAAACTACTCATTATCTGCTTTTACTTCAAATATGAGGGGTTTGGCAAGGATGCTGGGTTCAGATATGTTGTTGCTCTCACATAGGCTTCCAATTTTTTTTTCTGGCAATTTTCGAGGATTGGAAATCTAACTGCAAACTGAACTGAATATCCATTTTTCAATGCTCAACAAGGACAGTTTGAGAAGATCAAAAGCAAGTAGAGGAGAAAGGAGTAGAATGGAGGTCCAGGGACTGGAGAGAAGGGGACACAGAGAGGTATCAAAGTGAACAGATTTTCAATTATGCATGATCAGTAAGTTTTGGAGGCTGATAATACACCTCAACAAAAGGAGCTGGTGGGGTGCAGGGGAACCCAAGTAGAGGACTGAGGCACTGAAAATGAGAACCTCTAATGACCCAGCCTGACATCTTCTCTATCTGTAGCTATTTCCAGATCAGCTAGCTAACAGGATGTGTATTAAAAGCAGCAAGAGTGAATGGACGGCCCTTCCTAAACTGCTGCCTTCCTTGGCTGCAATACTTTTTATGGGTGGAGATTCAGACTTCAGGTGTGAAAAGTCCTTCCTTAAGGGGTTTGAATTCCACGCCAAAGAACTTCTGAAGTGATTGACGAATGTGTTTTATAGTTCTCACTTTCCTTAAAATATTAATTAAGGAAATGAACAGGAGCTTTTCCTTAACAGGCATTTGGTGAGTTAAACTGATCGTCAATGCTAGCCAAGTCGCACTTTCCCTCTTGATTAGCATGGGTTTTCCTTCAAATCAAGACAATATGCTTACAGTGATGAGCCCTATTGGCCATCTATCTTGCTTTTGTGATCTGGCTCTCATCAGCTGAAATGAAGCCGTTTCTTCTGCCTGGGGCTGATTAAACATAGAGTAAACCGGTTCTCTAAAGAGACTCTAATGATTCTCCACAGAGCACGTGTCAGCCCGGCACCTGCAGGCTCCGGCTTCTCGGTTTCCACCATAAAATGAAGCATCTGTTTCAGGGAGGTGATATCTTTTTCTTATCCAGTGTGCCACTCTGGTCAGAGTGGATGTGGCTCATGTGGTACAAAAGGCTGCTATGCCACAGGTGACGAATGGTCCCCAAGGAAGTTTCGTTCTCATAGGGGGTGAAAGGGGCATGCCTTTGGACAGATTCCTGTGACTCTGGTAGATGCCTTTGTGGGTCTCATCACACGGTCTTCTTTTAACAAACTCACATAAGGAACTATAATGGGCAATCCTTTATTCGTCAACTTGTTTATTCATTTACTTATTCATTCATGCCCCAAGTCAGAAACTGTGGATGGGATACGGCTATGGCAGACACCATCCCTGCCCTTCTGGAGGTTACATGCTGGTGATAGAGACAGCAATTAAACAATTAATGTGAAGTAAATACATAATTACCAGTGGGAGGAGTTTCCCCGAATAGGAAGACATTGTGGGAAAATATAAGAAGGAGGTCTGACGTTCGTGGATTTCAAGGATGACTCCCTGGGGCACTGATATTTATGCTGAGATCTCAAAGATGACATAGAGGATCAATACAAGGGTGAAATGGTATTTTTGAGCCAAAGAAACATGTTCAAAGGCCCTGGGGCAGAAGGGTGACATTTGGCCTGTGTGAAGAATGAGAAAGAACCAGTGAAAGGGACTGAGATGGGGCTGGTGATATGGGCAGATTAGTTCAGGCGGGGCCTCTGGGTTAATTTTCATCCCACAAGCATGGTAGCACAGGTGGGTGGTTTGTAAGAAGGAAAGTGAAAGCATTGTTACTACCAACGAGTTTTCCGACCATTTATTGAATAGGAAGCAATTAGTAATTTTATTACACTACACAGACTTTTGTGATTTGAGATCTCCAGTCATCCTAACAGCCCTTCAAGGTAGATATGTATAGTCCCACCTTGTAGGTGAGGAACTGGAGCTGGGTAGAGAAAGCAATGGGCCATGCTCACTTAGCTGCCAGAGTGGGACCATGTCTCCAGCCCAGGCCAGACCAGCCTCACACCCATGCTTTTCCCTCTGCATCTTGCCCCCTGCCCAAACATGGACCACACCATCCACTGCTGGATGTTTGTGACACTTATGCAACAATGTACTTTTTGCAATTGTTTGATATTCCAGAAAGATTTCCAGTGTATTAATGGATAATGTTAAAGTGATCACAGCTCTGTGTATATCATTGTAGAATCGAAGAGAGTTGATCACACTTACCTTGTCCCTTAGAAAGGAATCCTGGCAAGAAGGTCTGAAAGAGTCCCATGCAGAAACTAACCGCCTAGAGTTAGTTTGATCTGGGTATAAACCCCAGTTTTTCTAGTACTGACTCTGTAATCTAGAGCAAGCTCGGCGTGAATATTAAGACGCAGCTTTGCCCCTGTAAAATGGGCACCTTAGCTTCTGCTTCAGTGGGTGGTCTGTGGATTAAGTTATATAAACCAGGTTTCCAGTTTCTTGACACATTCAATACCCACTAACCAGTGCTGTCATCTCCACCTCCTTTGCCACAGTTATCTTCTCCAGTATCAGCCTCATCACCGCTAACTAAGCCGCCAGGTTGGGGGGACATGGAACATTCCATCTCTTTCTCCCAGGGTGTGCTTTTGAGCCAATCACAAGGGTGTTGCTCATTTTCCTGCTCTCACATTATTGAAAGGAATGTGGACTAATCCCTGGCAGGTAGCTGAACACTAAGTCTGCCTAATAACGTTGCATAGCAATTAAGTTGGAGAACGTTTGAAAATGGTGCAAAGAAATTCCAAAACAGTTAAATAGCTCTACAAAAGGAGATGCTTGATGGAGACGACTGGGTATGGGGCATTTAAAAGGTACCACCTCGTCTGTAAATAAGTGACTATGACAAATTAGACTCCATTTTGCTTTAAAAGCTGTTTTTTTTTTCCTCATGGCTGTCTTTTAGATTTTAAAAAACTATTTGAGGCATAAAACAAATCCCTTTTTCCCCCTTCATTTTTGCAGTAGTGGGGATTGAGCCCAAGGCTGCTCTACCTTCTGAACCCCCTTTTTTTTTTTCTTTTTGAGACAGGTTCTCACTAAGTTGCCCAGGCTGCCCTTGAACTTGCCATCCTCTGGTCCTGGCATCCCTAGTAGCTGGATCATTTTTAAACATGATCAAAATTTCACATACTAGTATTATACTAATATAACATAAATGATCATATATTTGATGCAAGTTATGTCCCCAAAAAGGATACAAAATATCTGAATTAAGGAAGGCACCCCTCCTTCTCATCTGCTCTCATTTCCCCAGAGCTGGGTTTATGCCTGTCTGAGTTTCCACCCTCTTCTCAGCATCTGCACAATCATGTGGCATGTAGTATGTGCACAACAAAATGCTTGTTGAATCGGATGAGAGGGTATCATTACGTAGCACAATGCCAAGGACAAGCCAAACCATTACAATGTCCATCCCAGAGTCCACGTGGGACTTGAGGTGGATGTTAAGTTTCCCACTCCTGGAGACAGGAAAGTTTTGTTATGAGTTGTCAGACAAAGATAGCATGTGTCCAGTGAGTCAAGTTTGTTATAGCTGGTCCCTTTTCAATACATCTTCCCACCTATCAGAGACATAATTCTGTCTACAATGCCCAGGATCGAAGTTAGGCAAAGATGACCCAGCAACTTTGGGGCTGAACCAGAATAAAAAGCTGAGACATGCTGGAGGCACCCTGGCTTCCATCGCTGTCCATCTGGAAACCTCATTGTCAATCCCACTGAGGTTTGTTCTCCATTGTCTCCAGTGAAGTTTGAAACACCCTCTGGTCCCAGAGGGCAAGGTACCAGCGGTGATGGAGGAATCCTGTGCTCCGTGGGAAGACTTCTATCCAATGTCACTTACCCGACCCATGGATTCAAATATACCGTCTGTCAGTACCACTTCACCCTGCCAGACTTGCAGGGTGACAACGCTGCTTCCTCTCCAACTGTGGGATGCAGGAAAGGGATGGGGTGAAAGATGAAGAGGGAACTGTGAATCGCTCACTCTCTATAAGGCTCAAATCAGCATCTGTACAACAATGACTAAAACCTACCCAATCCACCCAAGCAGATAATTATACCAACCGTGGGTCTCTGACAGACATCGTCAGGAATCTAATGTTGATGTGGTTATAAGCTGGTGCTTTCTTTCTTGACAGCCTTCCTCTAGGTGTTTCAGGGTTAGCAAAAAAAAAAAAAAAAAAAAAAAAAAAAAAGCGTGCTACTTAATCCTGCCCTTCAAGGAGCTTACAGTCTTTATGCATGTCAAATCGTGGTGAGTGGAAAACATAAACAGACACATGAAAAGGACATACCTTCATGCTGCATGGATAGATGGATGGATGGATAAATGGATAAAATGAGAAACGTTTGTCCCATTGCCAAACGTCTTTGTAAAGGAATCCTATAGAGAACACAGTAAAACACCTAATAAATGATTTTTGTTTGATCAATCTTGAATACCCTCAGAGCGTATTATTCAAAACATTGTATAAAGTTCTACATCTTGAGAAGACAGGAATAAAGAATATATAAACAGGGTCCTTTTATGTGATACTCTATAAACTCAGAATCAGACATTATTAACATGAATCAGAAAGATGTCTTGGGTTTCATACCCACCACCTACTTCCTGTACAGGACTGTATTTAATAGGTCCACAGGATCAAAGGCTGCATGGACAGCAGGCTTATATCTCTAACACAGGTAAAATGTGTGTTCACAAAAAGTTTTGTGCTTTCTCCCCTTATCAAAAAACAGGCATACTTGGTATTTCGCCAAAACCACTTAAAGTGGATTATATCTACATTTGACTTTACAGTAAGTGCAAAGACAAAATCTCTGAAATTTTTAAACAAAAGTTTCTTTCTTGCTTCAGAGTTCAAGGTAAAAACTACTTTCACTGACTCTTAGACATAGTGGAGCTTGAATGTTATAGGGACATAAAATATATTTATTGTTGCTGGAGCTCAGAATTTCCATCCTATTCCACTTGAACGCTGATTTTGAGTTTGCAAAAATAGTATCAGCAGCATTGCCAAAGAGATCCTATAACCTTAACACAAAGTAAATATGAACATAGAAAAGAAACGTAACCTTTTTAAAGTTCTCTGCATGCAAATATCATGCAGAAGTCACTGACTACTGAATTCTCCCACGCTTCTTGATATCAGAACCATTCCCCAAAACCATCATGGCAAGCTTATTTTGGTCTTTCCCAGACTTTCTTAAACTCCTCTTCACTTTGTGTGATGGTTTCTCTATCTACACTATCATGTATAGGTAATAAATTTCTTAAGAATCCCATACAGTCAGAAACACAAGAAAGCTTACATGAAAACTTCTGGATCTATTTAACCTATTGAGACCCAAACATCACTGTAAGCTTAAGTCACCATCCAAAATGATCCATTAAAATGAAATATAGGAAGAGTTATGAAACAATGTGCTCAGACTTAGGGGCTACAAACCATGCCCTGCTACCCTGCTACCCTCAAAGCACTTATTTACATGAGTTTATGTCAACATTGTTGTGGGCTTGGCCTGAAGGAGAAGGACTGTGGAACGGCACAGGCTTCCATGAACATGTGAGGCCAGGTGGATGGCAGAGGAGACTGTGGTTTTCCCAGGCAGTGCCAAAAAATCAGTCTGATGCCCTATGAAGAGAGAAACTGCAGGATGTTCCTCCTGGAGGCTGTTTGGATGAAAGCCGTTGTGAGTTTGGAGTCCAAATTTGAGCTGCCTACAGGCAGAAGCGATGAAGTGTGACACATAGACAGAGGGACCTACCCCACACACTCCACCATAGACCTCACAGCCTCTCTGAGTCCCCTTTGGGAACAATGGTGGAGAACTGCTAAACCCAGTGGAGCCCACAGAGAGCAATGGCAGGGACCAGAACATGCACTGGAGAACCTCTTGCTGTCCATGGGAGACTCTTCAGACTTGTTGATGCTAATTTGATTTCATATGTCCCACAGCTAAGTGAGACCAAGGAAGATCCAGAAGCTGTTTGTGTATAGCGCATTGGGCTGAACTCTATGGATAATGTTTGGTGTCTAAATTTAATTTAAGCATCACTTCTGGAACACTGGCAGTAAGATACCTGAACTGCTCATTGATAATGTGATGCTCACGTTCCCTGTGCCTCTTTGAACAGATTCACCCCAAAACTAACACTCCTGTTCTGCCTATTACCATTCCGTAGTGCATTTTAATGTAACTTATAAGGGCATTCATTCATTTATTGCAATTGTTTAAGCACTAGGAAAATATGGTTTCCCTTTTTAAAATGCATTCAATATTCATAAAACCTAAAAATTATGGTTCATCTTTGTAAGACGATTGATGTCAATGTCCTTAATTAGAAGTCAATATGTAAGTCTGGAATTTGTCATTTGCCTTAAAGAATGTAAAACTAAACACACTTCATGAATCAAAGGATCTAGGAGAGAAATAGATCAGTCAATCAATGATACAAGATGAGAAACACTTCTTGATTGTTTTTTTAAGTTGCAACCAGAAGTCACTTAGGAATAGTAACCAAAAGAAAAGAGAAAATTTTGGAAATATTTCTTCCAACTTCTATCAGTAGCTCTGACAAAGAAGAAATAATCTAAATAAACTTTTAGTTTGTTTTTGTTTTGTTAGGCAAGAAACTATTAAAATTTACACCTGTAAAATTAAATTTGTGTTTCTTCTTTCATCATCCTTGTCCCATCATCAGCTGTTTAAAAAAAAGATATATTTTCATGTGTTGAATAAAATAACGCCCAGATCTAAAATTAAAGGATGCATTGCCAGCAAATTTTTTTAAATTAGTAAATCCAGTATTTGCCTTACTTTTTAAAATTTATGTGAGAACAAAATGTAACCTCCCCTTAAAACTACTGAGGATCTTAATTGTTAATTCAAAAGCATTTTCTTGTGGAGGTGGGGGAGAAAGAAAAAAAGAAAATCTTACTTTGGGTGCATATTTTAGCATTGTGAAAGTATGCCTTTGCAAAAAGAAAAAATCCATGCAGAAAAGTTTTTGATGTGTCAAGCTCAACAATCTATTTATGTTAATAACATGAAACACAAAAGGTCTTCCAGGAGGTCTGATTTTAAAAGTGTTCTAAGACCGATGACATAAAAAAATTAATTTTCTTCAGATTTTCTTTTTGATATCTAGTTATATGCTATGGAAGAGAAAGAAATTCTTGTCAAAATAACATTTCATCTCCCATGATCAGGTCTGTTCACAAGCATAACAGCTGTAACCAAAGTTTTAAGTATTTATACCCCCAATCTTGAGTAAAGACATTCAAGAGCAGACCACACTTGGCTGAAAAAATATTTTTCAGTCAAACATGGTGGCACATGCCTGTAATCCCAGCAACTTGGGAGACTGAGGCAGGAGGATTGTAAGTTTGAGGCTAGCCTCAGCTACTTAATGAGACCCTGTTTTAAAACAAAAATTTTTAAAGGGCTGAGGATGTAGCTCAGTGATTAAGTGCCCTTGAGTTCAATCCCTATTACCCCCCAAAATATATAAATTTTTAACTCTTCTACAGAACAAATATGGGTGGCTCCCAGTCACTGAGATGTGATACTGGATTCAGTAGATGCTGTCCAATATCATGTAAGCCTTTGGAAAAAATAACTGCTCTTGTTAACTTTCAAGGAGCCAAAATGTGAAATGAATATTGTGGACATGGTAGAATCACTAATAGGATGATGCATGTAAATGTAAAAGTACTATGTAAATGGTAAATAAAGCACCATGTGCATGCAAGTCACTCAAACTACTGGTGAAGTTTTTCTCATAATAATGATAATAATGGCAATAATAACAGCATGAATAACAACAACAGGTCTTATTTACTGAGCCATTTTATTGTCTGCCAGCCACTATTCTAGGCACCTTACACGTATTTGCTTATTACTTGCAACAGTAGATCAAAATAGATACTGTTATCTCTAGATAAAAACCAAAAGCACAGAGAAGCTATGCAAATTTCCCCAAGTCACACAGAACATAAGACTGTGCCATTAATTTTTTTTTTTTTTTTTACAGTACTGGGGATCGAACCCAGTGCCTCTTGCATGCAAAGCAAGCACTATACCACTGAGCCACATCCCCAGTTTTAGACCAAGCAATTAAAGTTCTTTATACCCTCATGCAAATATAGTCACAAATGAAAGTATTGGCATACAATTCGTGAATTTCCATCTAGCTGCAGCATGTGATCCAGATGCTTCAACATATGGTCAAGTTACTATTTAGTTATTGAAGTGAAAGCACATGTACACACACACGTGTACACACACATACACTCATTCAGACTTATTCAGATACCCAATGATAGAGCAAGTATCCGTGAACTAACACATAAAATTGATCTCTTCATTTGAAATAGTTCAAATGAGTCATAGGATTTTGCTAGGCAAAAGCTCTTTCTGCCAGAAAGTAAGCCGGTACTAAATGTTTGATAAATGAGTGCATGTTCCCCAGTGTGGCAATATTTGGCATCTTTGTTTTGCAAATTACTAAGAAATCTTTGGTGTGTGAGTGCCAAAAAGGCAACTCACTCTAGCTAACACCAAAAGGAAAAATAGATTAGCTCCCATAAGAAAAGAGTCTAGAGAGTTTGGATTTCAGGCATGGCTGGACAGTCTTCTTGTCTATCTCACTATTGTTCCTGCTCCCTGCACCTCTGCTCTTTCTCTTCAATGAATTCCTGTTTTGTCAGGCTCCCTTTGCCTGTATTCATTGGTTTATATGTGACTATTCTAAAAATGAGAGCAATTTTTTTCTTTCTATCCCCAACCAGCATCTCCTAGAAGCCTTGGATTGTCATAGCCTGGATCAAATACCCATCTCTGAACCAATCACTGCCTTCAGATGGATTAGGCATTTGATGAGCCAACCAAGAAGTAGGAAAAGGTAGAAGGGAAGAAAATATATAGAAGAAGAAGATGGTGATAAAAGGCAATGTGATTATAGCCTCTCTTATCCTAGAGATGTCCAACTGATTTTCATCTTCAATGTGATCTCAAGAATTTAACTTCCAAAAAACAGAAGCAAATAATAGGCAATTCCGTCTTCCTCTTCAGACTGTTCTTTATTTTTTGCCTGTCTAATTTATTGTCTTTAAAGGAAAAGGACACCCAGATTTGAATGAGGCAAGACTCATATGAATGAAGTCATTCAAGAGGGAAATTTTATTTCTTTTTCTGCTTCATTCTACTTGGTGGTAATTTATGATCAGTGGTGACAATCATATCATTCCAATAAATCCATGCCCAGATTTAAAATCAGAAATTAACTAAAACATACTGCAAAGTGTGCCCCATTCCATGTTTGTCATTTTGTTCTCAGACTCTAGAAAACTGCAGGAGTCCCCCTGTGGTCCTTTCTCACACAGGAATGTCCTGCCCTGCTGTATACAAAGGTCTCATTGATTGCAAGAGTGGCTGCACTTATACGCAGGGGCAAAGGGTTGGGAATCCAGGAAATTCTCAACTGGTTTAACAAGAATGATCACCACACCTTCTCAAAGTTCCACAGTGAGCAAGTCACAAAAATTGAGCCTACAATGAGAAATGGGGAAAATTAGGGAAGTGCCTTCAGGGGACTGGAGACTGAGAGATGGAGAGTTCAGATAGGATCAAATGAATATCTCAGGCCATTCTGCCTCATTCCAGTCTCACCTTTTCCCTAAGATTTCTTCCCAATGAGAGAGAGCAAGAAAGAGAGAGAGCACGAGAGAGCACATTCCACATCACACAGGTGCCTATCCTCTTGCCCTGATGCTAAAGCCCCCACGGCACTACTATGAATTAGATTCCCCCCCTTTCCTGTACTGCTTTCTTGAACTTTTTCTTTTAGAATGTTGAGGAAGTCATACTCAGTGAGCCAACTCAGCTCTCATCACGTGTCTGTCCAGGCCCTTCATTTCATTATTACCCGTTATGGCCTCCCCACTTGCATTTCCCTCCTACAACCATAAGCAATAGCACTATGATCAAGTGGCTCTGCACTACAATCCCCAAGACCATACTGACAATGGGGTAAATAGACCCATCCAGCCCCTTGGGACTCTGTCTAGAAACTCTGGTTCTACTCCTACCAACAGCAGAATCGGGTGTTGGACTTCAAGTTGGTCTTCCTTTGGTTTCCCTGTTTGGCACACACACCATAGTGATAGGATCAAGTTCATATCATGTGAATGGGAAAATCTGAGGCTGGGAGAGGTTAAATGATAGGCTTTATTTCTCATAACTAATCCCCATTGTTTGGATGTGTTTGGAGTTGAATGAAATACTACATTTCCAAGAACAATGAAGTGTTGGGAGCTTGGTCCTCAGTGTGGCAATGTTGGGAGGTGGTAGACTCTTAAGAGTGAGAAGATGATGTGGGCTGGGGTTGTGGCTCAGTGGTAGAGCACTTGCCTAGCATGTGTGAGGCACTGGGTTCAATTCTCAGCACCATATATAAATAAAAGAATAAAATAAAGATCTATCAACATCTAAAAAAATGTTTTTAAAAAAAGTGGGAGGTTGAGATTGGCCCTGCTCTGGTTTCATGTCTGCAATGTGGTCTTTACCACAAGGCTCTCACACTACCATAATGCCAGCTTCCATGAGGTGATGCAGTCACTAGAGCTGGCACTATGCTTTTGACCTCCCACACTGTGAACTAAATGAACCTCTTTTCTTGATCAGTTCCCAACCTCAGGTATTTTGTCATAGTAACAGAAAAGGATTAAAATACTAGTTAAGAGCTTGAGTCAGGATACAAGACCAAGTTTCTCTAACTCCTTGGCTCACATCCCTGTGTTATACCACATTACCATCCATGAAAGGCTCATGATTCAATGACCTAGACTAGAGGGTGCAAGAGCACACAGTGAGGAATCCTTCTTGTAAGAAAGCCAAAAAACTTTTCCTTCCTTTCAACAGGCATTCATACCCCACAACCCCATGCCTTCATGTCTGCTGGCAGAAGAAAGCAGATCATGCTACAAGACCATCGTATAATCAGAGGGGACAGCGAGCCCCATTGGCTGGGAGCCAAGCAAGCTTAGTCCCCTCACACCCCTGAAGCCAGAAGATTAACAGCTGCCATCTGGCAATGAGAGGCTCCCATGCAAACTGCAAACACTCCCCTCCCCAGGGTGACTCACTGCAATGCCCAATACCAGTCAGACCCAAGGAAACTTTGATGGCTCAATTAATGAAGATGAAAACTTGAGATATGCCAAATACAGATTAAATGGCATCTTGGTAACATGATTATCTATGAATTACTAGCTACATAGTGAGTCAGACAAGTGACTAATCCTGAGGAAGCCTGGGTGCTGTGGGCAGACGATACGCTATTTCTGATCTTTGGGACAGTATTGTAGTAAATAGAACTAAAATACTGAATGTCTTCTTGTATCATAGATGTCACTTTTCTTTGGAGAGGTTTAATTTCTTAAAGTTCCAAGGTTCCAAACTCAGAATGATCAGTAACATGATGAGCAAGGAGTGTGTCAGGAAAAAAAAAGAGAAACAATCACAAGAATCTGGCAAACGTCCATATCTGTCAGACTTGTGGATAAGATCAGCAGAAAGCAAAGGTTAAGAATGATACAGAGAGGAGTCAAAAAGCCACACATGAAGTCATTTCTCCTGCTTCTTTCCACCTGTTTTTTGCTCATTACCATTTAGTAGTCTTTTCTACACTGGTGCTTTAATGCATCTCTGTGAGTTAGGCATTGCACTTCCATTTTCTATGTGAGAACATTAAGTCTTGAAAGTGTTAGTAACCTCTCTGAGGTTAAACACCTGCTAATTGCCCAAACTGAGAGTCATTCTATGCCCAAAGTTAGGAAATGCAATGATCTGACTTCCCAATTTTAGGGACCTATGAAGAATTTTGAAATTGTCCCAAGGATTCTTTCCAAAGCAAATGGAAAGCCAGCACCAAAATGGAAGTTAGGAAAATTTCATCTTCTTTAAGACAGAAGATGAAAGTGGTGGTGGTATTGGAGGAATGAGATTGTCAGTGAATGTCTATAAATAATTCAGTGAATAAAATGTCTCACAACTTAGTTGGAATCGTATAAGAAAGTCCTTACTTGTCTGCTCTGAGATGAACTATGAAATTTCCAAGGATCACGTTTAGCCTCTAAATGAGTAGCAATCTTTTTAGAGTTTACTCATAAGATGTCCAGATAAGAATTGGTGGCATGATGCATGGTCTAAATTTTGCATTACATAAAGGTATGGAAATACATTTTGCAAAATCCCATACTTTCTTCTTTCGGTCCAACACATTTCCATGCATGAAAGAGTGAAGGAAATCCTGGTGTTTAGCTTCTGATACATTGTACCTGTTTCAATCAGATGCATAATTGTGGTAGGATTATTATTGTTTACTTTTCACACTGTCACTAGCAACTTTAATTTTCAGTTAAGTTCTTAAAAATCCCTTTCTGGAAAAGCAAATGAGATCACATTCTCCATTCTCCTGGTTAACAGTGTCATTATCACACTGTGAATTCTCAAACAATCAGCTAAATTCCATTGTCGCTCTGAATCCCTTCTCTGTCTTTTGTGATGCATTCACAAACTTATTCAGTCTTCTGCCTTCTCAATGGAGAAAATGTTATAGAAACTACCATAAACGATGCATAATTGTAAATAGCTTTAAAAAGCCATATGGAAGGATGAATAATCTTTTTTTTTGTTCCCATCTTTCCAAAATATTCTCTCGCTTTGTGTTTTGCAATACCTTTTGCACCCAGCTTTGGTCAAAATTGTTGTTGGCCATTTGCCAGCTTGAAATGTCCTACGAAATGAATTGCTTCTTTTGTAAATAAGAAAAAAAACTCTGTAACTTTGAGAACTATTGCTTCAAAATACTTGCTAAAGTTACAGCTAGCTGGGACCACTTTCTGTGGGGGCAAAGGAGTGTGGTGGGTTTATTGTCTATTCCACATGTGTAAGTCATGATCCAGGTAATATTCTGTGCTTGCTTTCTAGTGGCTGTCATTTGGAGCACCACAAATATTCTTTCAGGAAAACATCATATATTTCCTTAATCAGAATGGTCTTGCATTTTGGGTTAAATTAACAAATAACACCAGAACAAGATGAAAATTGAGAAAACTTTTTAACCACTAATTTCATGGTTGGGTTTAAACAAGGACACCATAATACTCAAGTGAATGAGCTCACCCACTCATATTGGCTTCCTTTGCTTACTTTTTGCTTTAAGAGGTTAATTTATTCCTCTTACAATTTAAACACCAACCTCTTCTAATGCTGTTCTGAGGAGGTAACTTCTGATTTGGTTAAACTATGTTCTCTTTCCCATATCCTATCCTGTGATTCTCAAAATAAATATCTCCAAATGGAATATTGAGGACAAATATTACAGTTGTGAGCTCATTCTCACACCAAAGTGTTTATCAAAATTAACTCAATAATGCACCATAGAACAATTCATGTAGAGGGCACATTATCATACAAAAAATGTTTGCACTTTTTAGGCTCATATTTTAAAAAAAAAGAGTTCTCTATTCTTGTCCATTGAAATGAATTATTTATATATGCATTTGTGTATTAATTCACTAACCATGTATTAATATAACTACCCTCACAATACTTTTCTTTCTAACATACAATTCTTCTTGAATCATATGTCTTAATATAATATTCAAAATTGTGAGGCTAAAATGAAAAAACTCCTCTGTTTTGAAAATATGAACTACTGAAGGGAGGATTGGATTGAAGGTCAATTAAAACAGTATAGCAATACTTCCATGATGAGAATTAGTTTTTCACCTCAAAAAATTAGCTGAAATAAGGTGTTTTGTTCTGGGCTATCTGGGCAGGAAACTTTACAGGAGTTGTGAACAAGAGGCATCCAATCCTCCACTCTAATGAAAATGCAATTGGTCATATCTGTACCTAGAAGAAGAGACAAATCATGCAAAGGGATCAAATATTTCACAAATTCCCATCAAAAATCAGCTCATGCACAACCTGTAATGAGAGGAACCAAACTCATCAATGAATGAGATGTAAAGAAGCCTCAAACCTTGTTGATTTTAAGTCTCCCTGCCACAGATTTTTAATAGCATCTTAAGAAAAATCAGTTTAAATGTCTATCTAAATTCAGAAGAAAAACATCTTGGCTCTCCTTAGAACATGCTGAAAAAAATAGCAAGTGCTACTCAGAATCACTACATCGAATAAATGCGAGTGCTTCCTAACACCCTTGGCCAAATCACAGCCAAGTAGGGAACAAAACACAGTTATGAGAGCCTGTTGGATAAGAGGCATGATGATTCTTCATGCATGATGTTATATCCCACTTGATGCTTCCTCTGAAAGCCAAGTTTCATCTTGGGGAAGAGTTCATGTTAAAGACCAAGCCCCAATATTACAGAATCTCAAGTTAATCAAAGAATCCAGAGCGTCCAGTTTTAGCACGAATTTTAATTAAGCGACATTTGCTGCTATCACTGAATGCAAGCATCGTGGAGAACATTACAACAACCAAGTCGTAGGCCTCACTGCAGCTTCAGCGTGTGTGCGCATAAGGGTGCTGATAGGTTCGCACATGCGCAGATACACATGTTGTCTACAAATAAACCTGGCCACAAGAACTCCTTCAGAAGCCGTTGCATTTTTGTTTTTATTTTTATATGCTGCGCTCTACGCATTTCTGTAGTTGTGAACAACTACATTTGATTAAAATCTGTCAGATTTATCTTTTTAGCAGGAGAAAAGAAATATGTGTTTCTCCAAAAAGGAAATCAATGTGTCTTTATGATAGATGCAGAGTGGAAAGCTGGATACTGTCACTTTAAGGAGGAAACAGAAAGGCAGGGCAACTGTCGCCATTGGCTGCTGACATCACTGTTGTGAGGCAAAGCCCCTGTTTAAATCTTATAATCCTTGTTTATAGGATAGACTTACAGTCACTGACCTTATAGCTATTACTCTAACTTGTTAAATAACAAAGTCTTGCATCTGAGGTGTCCACAGTTTGCTTTGTTTAAATTTTCTTAGCAACATCTTTTAGCCAGAGCTCTGCTCTGCTCCTTCTCTTCAGTGCAAGGAAGGTTATATCCCTCCCCATAGGAAGGCACCAGGTTTTCAAGGCCCCATAACTGTACCAGAGAATCTCCTTTCTCCAGGCAACAGAAGGAAGAAAACTTGAAAACAACTCCCAGGCTATGCCAAAGGCAAATGGACCAGAGTGTCCTCAGAGGAAGACGGAGGCTGCTTTGTAACACAAGGATGTCCAAAGCTCTCCTCTTACCTCTTGGAAACTTCTCATCTCCCCAAGATCCCAAGGAACTCCAGACAGAACTGGGCTGGCTAAGAAAGGAAGTGTCTGCTCTGGTCCTATGAGCTTACGAGATTCTCTGCTCAGAGATGGCATAACCAGCTGACTTGACCCTCTTCAGGCAGCCTCAGAAACTCAGGTGAGAGTGGATGTCTTTGCAGTGTAGGTATTTTGCCTCTTCAGTTACAACCCCTGAAATCATTCTAGCGTGCTTATAAAACAATGTCAAGATCACTGAATTCACGTATCAGTTCAAATTGCCTTACCTCTTGTCTCATGAATGAAATCTGTCAGTATTTGAAGTGCTCATTTGCAATCAATTTCAGTAATCATGTTTGATGCATATGCCTACATAAGTTCCTTTAAAATGATCTGTTGGTTTTTGTTCCTTAATCAATGAATGTTGCTAGAAGGCATTCTATTGACATGAGCGTGCATGTGAGTGCTCCACATATTAACCCAGATCTGATTAAACCATTAAATGGCATTGGATTCAGGGCACCTAGCCAAGAGTTTAAAGCATAGTAGGCACTCATCACAGATTCTCTATTTATCACTCTTTAATTATTTGTCACAATTATTTGTCTCTCTTCAACATGCATCTTACAAATTGAATAAATAAGCACAAATAACCAGTGCATTTGCCTAAGGCTAAAGGACTCTGTCTCTTTTGCCCCCAATGTCTACCCTCTACTCTTGCCTTGTCTACAATTTACTAGCTACAAGAAATGAGAGTCGAAGAATCAATTGACCGCCATCACACCATTCTAACCAATTGAAAGCCTTCCCAATGACTTACATATGTTAACTAATTTGTATAAATTTGTAGTGATTGAGATACATTCTCACATTCTGGTAACAGACCCTAGATGGTAGCTATGCCCTATGCTTTTGACACACTGATGGAATTAATTCAAGAATACAGGTGTTCATTGCTTAAGGACAGGGTATATTCTGAGAAATGCATTGTTAGGTGATTCTGTCCTGTGAAGATCACAGAGTGTACTTACACAGACCTAGATGGTC
The DNA here is from genome assembly GCA_020662805.1 of Glaucomys volans. Classification (NCBI taxonomy): domain Eukaryota; kingdom Metazoa; phylum Chordata; class Mammalia; order Rodentia; family Sciuridae; genus Glaucomys; species Glaucomys volans. The sequence continues at coordinate 2,106,864 of JAJEJO010000176.1, read as the reverse complement.
CAGGTCAATCAGGCAAAATGGCCTTCGATGCAATCAAGGGACACAGTACATGTTTATAAATAGCAGTAGTACACTCTAAAATACTGACAAAAAGTAGAGTCTAGTAAAAACATGAACCAATAACATAGTCATTGAGTCTCAACATCAAGCGTGTCCTGTGCATAATAGTATCTCCTACACTTTTGAACAATTAGCAGCAAAGTTGTATTTATATCAGCATGACCACAAACATCTGAGTCGTGCATTGCCCTACAGCATAAAGACAGCAGTATCACAGGACCATAGGAATCCTCAGCGCCATTATCCTTTCATGGAAACGCCATTGTATGTGCAGCCCATCACTGACACATTGTCATTGAGCAGTGCATAACCGCATTCTGTTTGGATTTATTTAAACTGATATTCAAATTCTGTACTGTCGTTAGGGACTGTATTCACCAAACAATTTTAATATCTTCCCTTTTCATGTCCAAGTAGAATTTTCGTAACACTGGCATTGATTTTTTAAAAAACTATATCATCTGTAAAACCTTGTAAAACCTTGACCTGGTTCTTTTTCCAGTGAGGGTCCTTTTGCTTCCCAGTCTCTTCTACAGTACTTGATCTATTCATATTTCCTACCTCTTTATTCTTGAGTTAATTTTAAGAATTTGTATTTGTAGTAGGAAATCGTCCATTATTGGAGGATTTCACACTTAATTCTATACAGTTGCCTGTAATATCCACTGGTAAGCTTTCCTATTTTCTCCATATCTGTGGTTTACGTTTATTTTTAATGCAACGTGTATTTTTCTGTCTCTCTCCCTAATCAGGCTTGACAGGGTTGTATCTAGCTCATCAAAATTTTCAAAGAAACTAATTCTGACTTTACTCCTTTTTATGTTTGCTTCCTAATTTTAGTTTTTATCTTTATTAATTTCCTCTTTTTACATTCCTATTTTATTTTGCTGCTTTTGGATTTGGGAATTTTAAAACTTACTTTCAAATCTTTTTTGACAACTGTAAGGATAATTTAAGGATATAATTTTTGTCTGTACGAAGTCTGCTTGGATTTCTTATATAATATAAAGTAATTCTTATTTTCATTAGTCTAGGTTGCTTATAGTTTGGTTTTCCTCTTTGATCTGGGGATTATTTTAGAAAGTGCTTCTTAATTTTAAAAAATCCCTCATGAATTTCTTATGCCAAGTCCTAGTTTTACTGGGCTATGATCAGAAACGTAGACTGTAGAAATGTCCAACATATCATCCTTTCTGTTCCACTAATATTTCATACTCCTCACAATATAACAAATTCCCACTTACATCATTAATATGACCCCTTGTGTCATTTCCTTAGGTCTTGAGAGCTCCATTTTATTTAGCTACATTGTCAGAATTAAGAGCTGTGAGGGTTGTAAGAAATGTAGGGAGTAGGGAAACCAGATACCACAAAAGGAGGAAAGCATTAGTTAATAATGCTACTGGCAATATGAGTAAAATATCCATAACTCGAATAGTTAGAGAGGGAGAGCAAATAAAAAAACTTCTCAGATTATCAGAGAGAATAAAAGAATGAAGAGAAAAGTAACTAGGCCAGGAAAGAAGAAAGAATGAAAGAAAGAAAGAAAGAATGAAAGGAAGGAAGGAAGGAAAGAAGGAAGGAAGGAAGGAAGGAAGGAAGGAAGGAAGGAAGGAAGGAAGGAAAAGGAAGGAAGGAAGGAAGGAAGGAAAAGGAAGGAAGGAAGGAAGGAAGGAAGGAAGGAAGGAAGGACAAAAAAGCAATAGCAAAATGTAAAAAAAATAGAAATTAACTAAAAGATGGAAGAATTAAATAGATTATTACAAGACATATGAATGCATAACTCCCTGTTAAATATCAACACAGGTTAAAAAACATCCAACTATAAACTTTACTAGCATTTCCAGCCAGAAGACAATACGAGGAGTATACACCATGAGTTCTCATCAGCATAATCTTTTTTTTGAACCAAGTAAGTAATATTTTACAGACCAGATGCTTCTGTGATCTCTTTTCCTACAGATTTTATTTCTCCATCTTTCGCTTTCAGTAGACATTTCTCCATGCACATAATTTCACTATCCTGTAGCTTCGATTGTAGACAAGCATAATGCTAGTCCAATCTTCTATATATTTAACTAACCTAATGAATGTCTCTATAGAAGCTTTAGGGGTTTGGGGAGGAAGTTTTGTACTTTGGTTTAGTTTTTGGATTGTGGGATTTTTTATTGCTTTTGTTTATCTTTGTAGGGTATTTAGAGCCATTGATCGGGTTCCCTGGGATGGGAATCTGTGGGCAGGCATTATACAGAGGAGCGCTCTTGGGAATAGTGCCAATGAGGGATGAAGAAGCAAGACTGACCAGAAGAAGGAGCTGAGCTTGAAGTAGCTTTAGCAGAGGTTGCTGCTGATCTTGTGGGATCTGGGTCTGAATTAACAAATTGAAATAAAAGGATTAGTCCTTGGCATACCCACATTGATGAGTCTTTGGATGTAGAGAGCAGCAAGGTGGGGGATTACAGTACCTCAGTCCTTAAGGGGCATCCAGGAAGAACTCCACAGGGTCACCTATGCTAAATATTCAGGAATGTGATAGGAATGTCCAGTTGTACACTTTTGTTTGAATTTGCTTATTTGTTTTCTTTTGTCTTAATTCTCTTAGATGCGGTTCTTGTAATCGCAAAACTAACATCTTCAGTTCAGGGAAATGTTCTTGCACTTCGTGTTTGATGACTCGGTCTCAATCTTTTTCTCTTTTCTTCTGGTGGACTCAGTTTCTGCATGTTAAATTTTCTAAATGTGTGCTCTTCATTTCATTTCTTTGCACTCATGTGTTTTGGGGGGTTTTTTTTTGTTTTTTGTTTTGTTTTTTTGTTTTTTGTTTTTTTGTCTTTATGGCATGTTTTGCTTCAATTTATTTAATTTTTCAGATCTCTAATTCAATTGCAAGCATGAATTACACTTATTGTTTTATTCATCTAATGGATATTTTAATTCAGAAATCATGACTTTAGGGCCCAAAGATCTTCATGGTATCTCAAAGATACATCTTTGAGAAAGCTCATTATTTTCAGGCTCATCTTTCCACTTCTCTTTGGTCTACCTCAATCATGAGTCATTTGCCCTAGCCTTTTGGATTTCTCTCTCCTACCACAATCCCATTAGGGGAGCTTGAAGATCAAGGTATTAGCTTGTGCAAGCCAGGTGTTTGGTTTGGGCCATGTGGATACTCAACAGTGGTAGCAGGCATGGAAGTTTGTTCCATTACATTTTCCACTCCCCCACAGTGCCCACCTTTACCATCTTTATGTTCTCAGCTGTTACTTCTTTCAGCTAATTTATTGGGTACCAACTGTCCCCAGGCCCACAATGAGCCAAAGCATAGTGCTAGGTGTCCTCACCTACAGTCTAGAACTTGAGGTATTATGACCATCCCCAGCAGAAGGCTGGGACTCAAATGTCTAGTAATTCATCTCCAAAGTACAGTCTCATTCTATTATACAAATCCCTTTAAAATCTTCATCTCACTTTCCAAACTTTGTTTTACCTATTTCTCTTAAATACTGAACTAACCTCTTTACAAGACACTCATCCAATTTTTTAAACAAGAGTTGTGCTAACTTGATGCATTTATAAATTATTGTCAGTTGTCTATATGTTTGAATTTTTCAAACAGTATATGAGCAAATTCATAGCATGCAACATGACTTTTTAACAATGGTTTCTTATTCAAGCATGTAAATTTAAATAGGTCCAGTGATGAGAATATATTTAATCATATGGTTAGTGGAAAAGGTTAGTTACAAGGAAAGTATCAAACATGATATAATTTTTTTTATATCCTTACAACTAAAGAGCAGGGTATGTGACAAGAATTGGTATTGTAAAATCAAGCTCAGGCCCTGTTATCAAAGGTATTCCAAATACACACCATGTTAAGTTAGGTTTTTATTTTCAAGGCAATTGTACAATCCTTATAATAAGGACTTTTTACAGAGAAATGACATAATCCTGCTAGCATTTTAATGTATAAAATATCACTCAGGCAGCAGTATGGGGAGTAGATGGGTAAGTCAGTGATACTGGATACTATTGCAGTGTAACCGGGGGAAAAAATTACTAGACATTAAGACTGTGACCATAGGGATGCAGAGAAGGATGTAGAGAGGGGCAATAGTGAGCAGTTAGCCCTGACACCTTGCGAATCAATTTGATGAAGGAGAAAGAGGAAAGGGACAGAATAGGGTAACCTGGATCCTTGCCTTGGGAAACTGGATAGAAGGATGGTGGCACATTTTCCCAAAACACATAAAAGAGAAAGAGATCCAGGTCTAGAGGAGGATGTGTCAGGGAACATAGCTCATTTAATTTCCCAGTTGTAGAATTTATGCTACCTATGAGCTGTACAGGGAGGAAACTGCATTTACCAGAAAATAAGATCAAGGAGGACAAGAACTCTGTGGGTTTAATTCATTACATCTTCAGTGCCTAGTACAGAGGTAGCAGGTGATAGATAGTAAATTCCAGATGAGTATGTGTTCTTACACAAGTTTATGGGTCTGCTTATGAGAGTGTTTCAGGCAATCATTCAGAGCTCTCTGGTTTTCTTATACAGAAAATTCTAGAACTTTCTTGGATGTCTACCACTACCACATTATATCCAGTAATAAGGAGATTCTGGTCCACACTCAATGGGGTAAGTAGCAAAACTCTTACTATGATTTGTGTTGCCAATGTTACTCTTCATTAAAGATACAAGCAGGGTGGGTTCATTACCAACAGAAAGCAAAAAAATAAAAAATAAATTTTTGAAGTGGCTGGCTGAGTAGAATAAATAAAATCATAGCATTAAGTGAGCCCCTAATATTTTTTAATCTGACAACTGGCTTTCAAGTTGCCACTGAAATGCTTAAGAGAGCCAGGTATTGTTTGAGGATAACTATAAGCAACGTGTACATTGAAAACTCTAAAAAGGATTATTGCATTACAATGAGAAACAAAAAGTGCAGAGCTCAAGAAAAGATCTGGAAAAGACGTTAAGCAAAAAGAAGGAAAAATCTAATAAATATCTCTGATACTTGGAGAAGTTGGAGCAAATCTTCCTTGCCCATGAAGCTTAAATTACCTGCCTATCCCTTTAAGCATTTTCATGTACAAATCAAACACAGATGGCCCATTACATTTATGACCTCACTATCAATTACTCTAGATGGAGCATGCATTAATTATTGAAATATTTTCATAGTATACAAGTTTTTAGTGGTTACATTGCCACAGATAATTTCAACTTTCTGATTAGAATCTGGTATAAACAATTTTATTTACAGAAATTAATCTCTTGAATGTAGTAAAAACTATAAATACAGTAGTGGATTATTTTTCCCCACTTAACAAAGCCAAACTAGAAATCCTGGCCCCTATCCCTGGAAGTCAGAATTATGTTAGCATCACATACAATATATAAACTCTGCCAAAATTTATTAGCAATTGTAGTAAATTTTGATTACTGGAGTTGTTTGTTATTTATGTTGAGGAGATAAAGATAATATTGGGAATACTCCTCTTCTATTCAATGTATAAATTACATCCATAAAATATCTTGTTTTGCAAACAGTAAAAAGAAAAAATAAGACTAAATTTGGTTGAAGCTTTGAATTGTTACATCTACTTCAGTTCAAGCCAATAAACATTGGAGATGATGTGGCAGTCCACAAAAGTATTTAGATTTTTAACAGTGCCATTAGTTTTTTGTTTATTTCCCCCCCTAGCTTGGTAAACAAAATTCTAGGACTATTTACTATTCAAAGAACAAAAAGAACATTCCTTTGAAATAGCACTTTCATAGAAGGCAGGTAAAGAAATATTTAAGAGACTTAGAGAAGGACATATTTTCAGTCATTCTACTCATTCAACAAATGCCAACTAAGCACCTACTGTGAGCACTTCCTGTGTGCAAGAACTGTTGTAGGCATTTGTAGTACTTTGGTGAGAAGAACAAAGGTCTCTATTCCTGCCAAGTATAGACTCTGGCAGAATTGACTGACGCCTTTATCCCCCTTTGCAAAGAATAGGGAGCTGAGACTTGAGAAGTAGCTAACTTACATAAGTCCCCAGAGAGAAGACAAGAGAGCCAGAGCAAGAGCTCAGTCCATTGGCTCCAGGTCCCATGTTTCTAACTCTGCACATCTCAGTTGCCTTCACCATTTCCAGTTCTTCTTTTTCTGGTTCAAGAGCTCATTAATCTGGGACTTTCAGGGTTTACATTTAAATGCTATCAACTGGACTTTTGCAGTAGAGGTCTTCATCTAGATAGGCTAAGTTTAAAAAAAAAAAAAAAGTCCGAAGTTTACTAAAGAAAAGAATATTCAAGCAAAGAATGCACAAATGGAAAAGAATGACATAATAGGAAGTCTGATTTCACAGTCCTATGGGACAAAGTGGCTGTAAAAGTAGCAGGCAATGTCAACATGCAATCTTTGGCTTCTTTCTCCAGACAAAACCAAACAAGTATGAAACACTGTAGTTATAGCAAGGCATAAACAAAGAGTGCTAATGGGACTTTGCTTTCACAATGGCCTTGTACAAGCTAGAAGCTAGAAATTCCCACATACCTCAGGGGCAACTAAGGCTGGAAAAGTATGATCAATCTCCAACTAGAATCATGCAGGAGAATAAAAATTTAGCATATGGATTAGGTGAAAAATCATTAACCAGCGAGCAATGCTTACATATTAGAGCCCTCCAGCAGACATTTATAAAATACATTGCTAATGGGAGAATCCATGTAAAAAATAATAATATTAATTAATGTTCAATTAATTTTGAATATTATTGTCACTAAAAAAGAATGTGTTTTCCTACTGCTATTGGTAAAACTCTTCCAAGTATTTTTTTATCACATCATATTTTTTAAAACTCCTTTGCTATTAGTGTAAGAGAGAACCAGAGACTTCAGATGACTTGCCTAAGGTCACGTCAAATTTGGCAAAGAATAGCCTAGAACTTAGAGTAACTGATTAACAATGTCAGTCTCCATACATTCTTTCAAGTCATTTCCTATTTGATATTCACCAAATTAGGCAAAATACTTCCTGTCTATTCACCAAATGAGAACCTGAAGTCAGAAATACAGAACAAGTCAATGCTTAACCCCATTTAAAAAAAAAGAAATAACCAAGCACACAAAGTTCACTAAGGGTGTATTGATGAGGGAGTGGGCTTGGTACAAGGAATTAAGGCATATAGTAATAGAAAATGAAAGATGCAAATGTATAAGGCAAAGAAGTTGTACAGAGGTGGAAGTAATTTATTTTACCTAAGATTGAGGAAAGATCGAATCAGTGACAAATATAGCTAACTCTACAAATTAAGCGTAAAAAATTATATCATAACCAGTTGTGCAATTTTCAATTCTGTGATTTCTTATGGGATTGTAGAATGAAATTACCCTGGATTTTTTTTAAAGTCTTGCATTTATTCAATCAAAAACCTCGGACGTAAAGCACTGAAATCTGGTTTTTAACAAGCTGTAGTTGTGCCCAAGTATAAAACCTTGCTACCTGAAATATGGTGTATTGACCAGAAGCATCTACATCACCTGGGAGCCTTTTAGGAATGTAGTCTCAGACTCAACTCCAGACCTACTAAATCAGAAAATGCATTTCAATAAAATTGCCATGTGATTTCCTTTACACCTTACAGATAAAAGAGGATTGGCTTATAGCATCCCTCTCCCACCATACATTCATTCATCTTAGAAAGACAGTAGTGTAACAGGAGCCACTCTTGGTGAACCAATGAGGAATCTAAGAGTGCTATTTCTCTCTCCAACTTCCTTCCTCCTCCGATGTTCTAGATTTCCACATCCCCTGATAAAGAATGACAATCTCTTCAATTGTAAATGTCTCCTCAGTTCTGTTGAGGCTCAGCATCTAATTCATGGGCCATCAGGTATTTCAAGTGTTTCAAAAATTCACTTTCAAAATATCGTAAATGAAACACCACTTCCATATCCCTAAATTCACCCTAAGATGGGTGAAGCACTTGGTAATCCCATCTGCTAATTTTCCAGGGCCCCTGGTAAGATCATCAGTCTACCAAGCTCAGGACACCTGACCAGTAGTGGGGGAAGCTTCATTGAGTTCTACCTTTTGCTGAGGCCTCAGGTCCTCTTACAAGTTCATTTACTTGCAATTGGGCTTGTTTTCATGTTTGCCCATTTTGTTCGCAAGAATAGTTCTTTAGTAATTTAAGAGAACGCCTCCAGTCATCTTTCTGAGACTAGGAAAGAAGGAGATCTTCTGTCTAAGTCTCACTAGGCATGTAGGAGCAATACAGCTAGTGCATCACATGGATTTCAATATCTACTCATTATTATCACAATAAAATAAAAGTAAAAGAAATAAAATTACTCCCAAACCAGCCACCCTGTCAAGCTCATACTCCCTACACATTGAATTCATTTTCATACAAGTTTGCCTTTTAACATTCCTTAAGATTACATCAAAAACTTTCTTCTATATGTTACAGGCTTCGTAGTATTTTAATAACTACATGATATTTCAGTATTGATAGGTCAATCTACAACTCTTGGATATGTAGTTGGCTTCCAATTTTTCATTATTAGAAATAAACTTTAAAAGCTAATTTTAGAAATTCAATCCCCCATATTTAACCATTACCCTTAAAGAAAGGAATTTTGGTCCATGGCCGCATTACATTGCTAACTTCCATTAAGTTATTTGTAAGTGTATACCACAAGTCACAAAGGGAACAGGTAGGAAAGTATAAAGAAAACTGTATAAAACCAATCATTTTTATCTTAAAAATTAGATGGAAGACAAACTGGGTGTGGTGGTGCCTGCCTGTAATCTAGCAACTCAGGAGGTTGAAGCAGATGGACCACAAGTTTGAGGCCAGCTGGTCAACTTAGTGAGATTCTGTCTCAAAAAATAAATAAATAAAAGGGGAGTGTAGCTCAGTGGGAGAGACCTTTGGGTTCAAGGCCCGCTACTGGGAAAAAAAAAAAAAAATAACTGAAGGTACATGTTCTACTAGTATACTCAAAAATTATATGTATCTCCAAATTGGTACACAGAACATAGTCCAAATATGTTATTAGTCTGGATATGGTGCCTCTAGCACTTGAAAGTCCCGAGTTACTACAAGCCATGGCTTCCATGGTCATCACATGACTAGATGGCTGCACTAGAGCAGAACCGAACAGAGATTTAACTACAGCACAATGTGTTAATACAGCTGCAATCTGACTACGCTGACAATGTACAATGACATTTTTTTAGACTGTAGAATCAAAATCATATCCTGTACCTAGAATCTGCTTAAACTTGATTTAATTATACTTGGTCCCATCATATCAATTAGAGCTAACCCAAGAAAAGAACATAACAAAAATAAATAAATCTGACTGAAATGATTATTTGAATTTGGACATATTATGATTGCAAAGGATGTGTGTCATTAATTTATTGATGCATGCTCAAAGGATGAATAAGTTTTGTTTGGTTTTGTTCTATTTTTTTGACCTTATGCTCCCAGCCTCTGAATGTGGTCACCTTGATGGCTCTGAGCAGCCTAGCTTCTAAACATCTGGCTAGGCCCCAGTGGTTAGGCTGCCTGACCCAGCTTGCTCTAGCAGAAGGGATACCCAAGGATGGCCTCCATCTTCTTGGAGAAGCAGAGAGAGTTATTAACAGAGAATGAGAGTAGATAGACTAAAGTGTAGATTTAAGAAGAGTTGAAAACTTGTGTCAGATATTATGATATGGCTCCCATTTAAATTTAAAACTTCTAGGTAATTTTGAAGTAATTAATAAAACATGAAATATGTATATTTATGATCTGCAATTTCACTTTACGTACACACGCAGGAGAAATACTTACTAGTACTATTTGTGTTATACCTAAAGCCTATGAGAATTACTAAAGAAAGTATGCAAAAAATGTATTCACTATGGTGTTATTTACGAATAGCTAAAAGATGCAAAAACCCCAGGTGCACATTATATTGGAATAACTCAGGGAGTATTGATCAAAACATTCCATAAATTCTTAAAGCACTTAGAAAGAATGAATTATACCTGTTTCTGCTAACAAGGTAAAATTTCCAAGACTCTGTTGAATGAAGATAGCAAGTGCACTATGATATGTGCATTATGATGTTTGTTTTAGAGATTCGTTTGGATGGGAAACTGACTGGCAAGTGCACACTTTTGACATCAGGGCAGTGGAGAAAGCAACTGGAATTGGAAGTAGTGGCAAGGAGGACTCTCCTGTCATCCCCTGTTACTATTACATTATGAGAATATGTATATGGTGATTATGTGTTTCAAATTTTGAGAATTTTTAATTCCTTAGTTCTAAGGTGTGGATTTTCTGACTTATCAGATCTTATACAAAAACATCTGTCTTCCAAAATGATTGCTTACAAAAAAGTCATTGAGGCACTGGTCTAACAGAGAAGTAAATGGTTGAGTAACAGGTAGGTAGACAGACAGACAAATTGACAAACACCCTACTTCCTTCTGCCAGTCTCCTTGAGAGCTGCCAATTTTATGCAGGATTACCAAGGCAACTCGGTTCAGTACAATCATGGCTCCACAACTTAAGTAGTGTGGCAAAATAAATATCAAATGGCATGCCACTGAATTGCCAACACAGGAAAATCCTCACGTGTGTCATTTCTAAAAGAGAGTGTGAAACATCAGCAGGCTGAGATGAGATCCATGAATGGAACTGATTTAAAATCAGTACCAACTAATCTGGATGGGAATTTATTCAGTGAAATATTTTTCTGGGCTCAGAAATCAGTGGAAGCAAATTATTTTCTAAATTAGAAGCTATGTCTACAGTACCTTTATAACAGTTCCAATTTTAGAGGACAAGGTAGAGCTAATGCAATTTTAATATAGTTTAGCAGATAATGATTATCAGCAAGATCAGCTTTTGCTCCCTCAGGACTTGATTCACTTAAGAACTTGATGGTGTTTGGGGTAAAGTGTCATAGGAGGAATTTTAGCACACAACAGCAAAGAAAATATTAACCCACTCTGTTGCCATGAGCTGGATTAATCCTTCAAGCAATTCAAAAGAGAATCAAAACATGAGCCCTAAAAGTTCAGATATTCTGAAAAAGGCTCTACTTGTATCATGGCACGTTGGAGAATTTCAGTTATTTCGGTCATTGCTTCAACTCCTTAAATCATGAGTTGCATTTTAATGGAAGTCATGTTATTTTCTTTTTCTTGTGTTTGAAAGTAATAACCACTAAAACAGATTTTTTTAAAAAAATACTTCTTGGAGCCTAAAGTTGAGCACAATCTGCATGGCTGAGCATGTGAGAGTCACTCTGGGAAAAGGGTGTTTAATGAATAACTTTACAGTAAAAGGCCTTGAAAACTTCCTCTAAACATTAGACCATGTTCTCTTTCTGAAATACATTAACAGCCTCCAGAAGGCTCATAGACACTGGTAACAGTGTCAGGCAGACTTCAGAAGTCCCTGACATTTCCTTGTGAATGCAGGAGAAGGCTCCTGCACATTCCCCACCTCCTCCCCCTTCCCCACCTCCTCCCCCTCCCCCATTCAGGCTGTGTTTGGTGATCGCATTGACTCCAGTTCCACTGGAGAGAAAGATTGATAAAGCCAAGCAATCGGAGTTATTTCCTATGCATGAAATTGATTAAATGCTTCACTAAATGGCTTATAAATTTGCTTCTCATATTTCTGTCACCCACTGAAAAGATTACAGAAACTCTGCATATAACCATGTTGTATACAATACCAAATTACAAAAGGTTGTAAAAACTAATGTTTTGTTTAAAGTTTTGAGCAGGACCATATGCCTTCAGTGACCTTGAGTAAGCTATTTTAATTCAAAACATTTCAAAGAATATAAAGGGGAGAAATATTCAACTACATAACAAACTAGTCGAGCACAGGGTAGACCTCGGTTCACTCTGCTGAACTTGTGCTCCTTTCTGCCAGGGTGCAGAGCGAATCCCCTTGTGCAAATGCCTTGTGTCTGGAAAGCTGGGAAGCACATGTGGTGTCAACAGGGATATATTTACAAAGGAGATGAAAAAAAGCTGTTAAGACCTCCCAAAGTTGAGTCTGCTCTATTATTTTTAGTTCAGGATACATCCTAATGAGTTCTGCATCTTGTATAGGCTCCTAGGACTGTATAGAAAGATGACAAATATTAGCAGGGGTGGGTGGGGTTTTTTTATTTTAGGGTTTTGTTTTGTTTTGTTTTTAATGTTTACAAGTCTTTCAAATGTCAGTTACGTTCCATTCTGTCTCCCATGTAAGAATTCCTCCTAACCATTGTGCAACAATGGGGGAAGGGGTGCAGTGAGCCTAGAAGCAATTTATAGGCAAGCAGGTGACCTGCAGATGTAACTTGGGAAACCTGCCCCTTTCTTACCATGGCCTTAAAAATACCTTCACTTCTACAGGAAAAATGATATTCTTTCATAACATTTATAAGACACCACATCCTCAACAAGAATTAACATTTGGCATTAATGCACAGTTCTCGCAGTAACTTCAAGAGAAAAAATTTTACAACTAGTGGTGTGCTTAAAATCCCCACTGGCCTGATCTCCCAAGTATACACCCCCAACCTCCATCACCTTCAGAAAGAGCCAGCATAGTGACAAAGATGACCACCACAGCTATGGCCACCTGGAACCCAATGAGGTACAAAGGACAAGGATGATATTGTCCATGAAGTGGGGAAAAAAGTACTTTCCAACATCAGGCCCAGTCTGAGGCATATCTGGTTTTGCATGTAGTTTCTGGGTACTGGTAAGGAATCATGATGAAATTATCCTTCATATATGAAAATACAATGTAATCTCACTACTAAGACCCAAGTTTTTCCTTTCTTGCTTTCTTTTTCTTTTTTTAAATGAGTACCTATTCTGGGAGATGTGCCAACAACTCAGGGATAATTTAGCCAGACCATCAACAGCTAGACAACTTATTTAACCCTTTGATGATGGTTACATGAACCTTCTTATTGGCATCAAGCCACCACATAAGTAATCCTGATGCCAGATACAGAGGGCTTAATGAATTGTAATACAAAGGCTCTCTACTATAAAACTCACAGAACTCACTTCTACACACAGATATTGGCTATCTTAAATATTTGAACACATGAGTCCTCAAAATTGATCCTAAGACACAAATTCTATAAGATTACCCTTTATAAAAGGGTTTGTTTTTTTAAAATTATTTTTTATTTTTCCTGACTGCATTTCGATTCATTGTACACAAATGGGGTACATGTTTTCCTTTCTATGGTTGTGCACGATGTAGATTCATACCATTCATGTAATCATACATTTACTTGGGGTAATGATGTCTGCCTCTTTCCACTATTTTTCATACCCTCCCCCCCATTTCTCTCTGTGTAATCTAAAGTTCCTCCATTCTTCTTTTGATGATCAAATTCTTTGAGTGACTTCTCCTGGAGATACACAGTGCATGGGTAACCCCACTGGACACAGTCCCATCTAACTCCTTTTAGCCTACTGTTTCTCACTTGACACCAGACCTTTTGTTTTGTTTTGCTTTGTTTTTATATTAATGCTTAGAATCATCTGATTGTTCTTTGAAACATACTGTGTGAAATATGGACTTAAACTAGGGCTTATCTGACAAACTAGTCCACCTCTTGTGAAAGATCAGCAAATTCCCCTTCAAGAAGACTCTTGGCCAAAATAAAAGTCCCTAACCCTGCTACGAGGAGGTTGATGCCGTGTGCCTTCTCCTGATATTTCAACATGGGGCCATGTCATTTTCCTCTCCTGATTAAAACAGATGACTAATAAAAATAAAGCAGTCAACCTCACTCATCTACATGAAGGCCCATGGGCTTCCAAAATGGCATTGAATGCCCAAACAAATATTAGTTAATAAATGCTTGATTTTTCTTATGGATTCCTTTTTTTTTAAATTATTTACAAATCTACCCTTCTCTGTTTTAAAGAATAGACAAAGTCTATGTTTATTCTTCCATTTTTGTAATCAATATCATTCAAGAAAATCCAGCAGTGTACAAATGAATGAAAATGACATGATTATGAAGATAATCTTGGATTTACCCTAATTTAATTTTTTAAGTACATCATTTGCCAACTTTAGCCTGCTAACTAGTAGGAGGAACAAATTATCCATGAAGGGTTGGAAAGATGGTGAGAATCTTCATTCTACAACCCTGAGTGTCAAACTGCAAAGTGTATCAGAACCACCTGCAGACCGCCCCTAGCAGGTTCAGGAAGGGCCTGAGCATTTGTATTTCTCACAAGCTCCCAGCTGATACTGAGGCTGCTGGGCTGTCAATCACAACTGTATAGCACTTCCCCCACCTGCCTGATCAGCATTACCTGGAGCCTTTGTTCAAATCACCAAGCCCCAGCAACAACCCTAGAGAGACTAGGGCTGACTCCTGAGGTGGAATCACTAGGAAGGAGATTCAGGAACCTGTATTTTTAATAAATTCCTCAAGTGATTCAGATCATCCAGGTCTGAAGTCCTTCAGCCAGACAAGCTGGGCTTGGCTTTTAGATCAGGACCTCAGATCTTAGACCCCTGTCTACCTCTAAGCACCAGGGCGTTCCCTGCTCAATGGCTGAAGGCACGTGAATGCCTCATGCAATAACTTGTCCAGTAATTGGTATATTGATTGCTAATGTCATCATGTTTTAGTATATATAAACCCCTCACTCTATTACACAGCCCCCAACAATCCAAAAAGCCATTGTTTATTCATTGTGACTCCCAAACTGGCTCTTGTCGACTCCTGCTAGAGGGCTTGCTGATAAAAATCAGCAGATGATTGGACACACACATTCTTAACATGACTGACCCATGACATCTCAGAGGGCAGCGAGAGCCTGTCATTACAGTACAATACTTTTCTTTCTTCCTCCTTATCTAACCCAGATGATTTTGAGATTTTTATTAACTCAATAATGACTGAAGATGTCATTAGAACCAATGGAAAGAGCTTTTAAAATTTTTTCTTTCTTTTTTTTTTAAGTGGGAATAAATGTACAATTTGTAGGGGAGGGAAATGGGGGATGAGCTCAAAGATGAAACAGCTAAGACAAGCCAGTGGAGAGACTTATTTTATTAGAATTTGAAATCTGATTGACGGGTACTGGGATTGAAAATCTGCAGACAGAAATGCCAACTTGCTTCAGAAAAACATTGGGGGAGAATGGGGTATTCGATAAAGGAAATAGTGGCCCATAAAATCCAGCAATTTCTATTGTGTTGTGGACCTAATCATTTCAAGCTAACAGCTAAATAAAAAAAATTTTTTTTGGTGTAAGGCTACTAAAACCTCTAAATGTTTCTTAACCTACACAGTCATTAAACCATATCTTGTTTCTGCGTGCCTTTAATTTTCACATCTGCAGAATTGCTTTTAAAAATCAAATTAGATCTTTTGAAGGCACTTAAATTGCAACAACCTTATGTTTTTTCATATACTCTTGGGCTTCAGCCTTTTCATCTGGGTTGTGTGTCCAATTAATGGGATATCTCAAGGAAGCACTAATCATTTTGAAAACTTGAGACTATAAAAAGCAAGCAGACTATTTTCATTATAACTGATTGGATTGAGAATAGGCTACAGAGGAAATGTTCAATAATTATGATAACTTTTTAGATGAGATCACACACACATACACACACACACAAACACACAATGTCAATCACATTAGCTGCTTTTCACTGCTCAGAGTCTTTGAAGTTCAGTTTCACTTGATTTCTCTTTGGGGTTCATTCCTGGGCATGTCAGAAGGCTGCTGAGAGTGGGTTTACACTGATTTTATCAGCTTGAATAATTCATTTGGCAAAGGAAACCTCTATTACTAGATGTAACTCATATGTTACTAAGTGTTTACTAAATTTTACTATTGTCAAAACACAGAGCCTCATAATACATGGGGAAACTATTCTGTAAGAGAGAAGATGGTTGTCTGAAGACCTAAGAAGGATTTTTGCTCAAAGAAATTAATGTCCATAAACTATGACCAAGATTTACATATGCTTTAAGCCATATTTTTTTTAATCACCTAACTGCATCTTTTTTTTCTTTTTTAATCTACTTGTCTGGTAGGGAATTCTATTCATTATATGTTATGTTAAATAGAATAATTAGTATTTTCAGATTAATTGAATGCAATAATTTTATCTAATTCCATAATAATGGTACTGAGTTTCCTTTTTCACCTTCCTGTACACCCAGATGAAACCTGGGGTGGGGTAGAGGGAGGATAAGTTAAAAACCCAGATGTTTTTAAAGTTCCAGATGTGTAAGTGTCAAGTAAACAAAACATTGAGGTTTTTTACTACTATTTTTCCTTTTTCATCCAGATGTTTGGTGTCATATAGACACAGCCTTTATCTGTTCAGTCACAACCACAGTGTTTTAAAATATCATTTGCCAGTATCTAAACTCTTTCTTCACAGAATCATTTCTAAAAATCCTATTTAATTCATTCACGAAGAAAACAAGGGTATATTCTTCAGGAACCTAAGTCTAATGCCCAAGAGACTTATAATACAAGAATACTATCCAGAACTCTACCCAAGTCTTTATCAAAACATTTCATATCTACATTTTTAAATGAGGAAGGGAAAATTCAACCCAAATCATGGAAATTGGCAACTTACTTTTAGTTGACATGCATGGGCTAATTTCAATTCCAGTAAGTCACATCAGAGTCACAGGTTCTCAGGGGTAAATGACAACCATCTTTTCAGTAGACTTCTTTCCCAACCCATTCACTCATTACTAAATCCTAAAATAGACTACAGTTGTCCCTTCATATCCATGGGCTCTGCATCTGCAGATTCAATCAACCATGAATCAAAAGTATTCAGGAAAAAATGGGTATGAACTGAACATGTACAGACTTTTTCTTGTTATTATTCTCTAAACAATACAGTATAACTATTTACCTAATATTTAAATTGTATTAGGTACTATAAGTCTTTCAGAGAATTTTTTGGGGGAAAGGATTGAACCCAGGGTTCATATCTGCATTTTTATGTTCTTAACCATTTAGCCACATTCCCAGCCCTTTTTATTTTTATGTTTTGAGACAGGGTCTCACTAAGTTGCTGAGGCTGGCCAACTGGTGATCCTCCTGCCTCAGTTTCCCAAGTGGCTGGGATTACAGACGTGTGCCACCATAGTCAGTGAGATGATTTAAGCTATGTAGGAGGATATATGTAGGTTATGTGCAAATACTACATTCTTATAAGCGACTTGAGCATCCACAAATTTTGATATTCTTTGGGGGTTCTGGAACCAAGACCCTATAGATCCTAAGGGATAACTGAACTTGAAATTTTAAGAACAATTTCTGCTCTGTGACTTTGAGTACATTAAAGTACAAACCGAAGGATCTAGAGGCTTGATGGTGAGCCCCAGCACTTTCATTTTCTGTGTGCCTTCAGCCAATCACTTTACCTCTGAGCCTCCATTTACTCTTTTTTAAAATGTGCATAGGGCTGGGGGTATAGCTTAGTGGTAGAGCTCTTAGATAGCATTCACACAGTCCTGGGTTTGATCCCTAGCAGTGGATAAAGAAAAAAAGGAAATAATAACCTGAGGATCTGATGGAAGAACTCTGCACACTCAAAATGCTTTACATAAATAAAATTATCATTAATATACAAAATATTGTATCATTAATTTTATAAAACATTGTTATAAAAATAGTATCTCTATGTAAAATTGTCCTTGTTATGAATATGGAATCCAAGGGCTCACAGGAGAGATAGCCACACTGAAGAGACCTGGAAAACTAGTTATTGTTTATAAATTATAGGAAGGAATGACTTATCCCCTTGAGGCAAAACAATGCCAGATTCCAACTACTTGTGCTTCAGTGCTTTGCCTATTTGAATCCAAGAATCAGTTTTAGCACTTCTCTTTGTATTGTAAGGAAATAGAATAATCATCAAAGCCCAGATTTTCCTCTGATTGCAGAAGAGTGCTTCTGCCAATCTAGGACCTTATTCTTGACTGACTGGTGGACTTGAGTTTCCTGGACTCATACATCTTCCCTTCTGGTCAATGACAAAGACTCCTGCTTTGCAAATAGCAATTGTGTGGCAGCCCTACAGGCCTCACGGTGTCTGTCATGGGAGACTGCCTTAAGGTTTTTGGCTATGGGTAAGGTGTCATCAAAGACCAAGCTTGTGGGCAACCCTCCTCCCCACAATATAACAAAGTTTCTGAGTGAGAAGTCAACCCATGTGCTTAGGAAATGCAAACCACTAAAAAACATTTGGACTTTGTAATCTTATACTTTTTTGTAACAGTTCCAAAATTTTTGGAAAAGACATAAAAACTTTTTGAGTTGTACATTGAAGTTATTGAAAGATTTGTGAAGTATAGAAAAGGGGAATAAAACAAACGAAGGGAAGATGATTTAGTTTGTTACAATTTTTTTTTTTAAATTGTAGCGTCAAAATGCTACAATTCAAAGCTCACCATGGGGAAACTCCTCTCAAAGTTTAGCCCAACTCCACCTTTCCCCATGATATGCCTATAATGAAGATGGAATGAATAATCAAGTTTCAGTTCTTCAACTTTGAAAGTCACAAATCACTCATTAGCATGTTGCTCCTATTTGAACACTTGCTTCAAAGAGCCAGAAATCAACACAAAAGGAAACAATAATAATAAAAGGAAAGATTTCTACCACCATAATAGGGAAAGGTGTGTGAGCTGGAAGAAAGCACAGTACAGAAGCCCATGACAAGTCATGATAAATGGGTCGTTATAAAATTCATGTTTAGGCAGCACCAGGCCGGGGATAATGCCATTCGTCATGGCAACACTAGGCCGTTAATGAGCCCTCATTGCATATTCATGTACGCGGTGGTTCTTCTCTCCCTCCCACCCTGAGCTAGTGCCTGGAAATATCTCTACCTCAAGCTGAAGCTCAGCTTAGGCCTTCTTCTTCTTCTTCTTTTCTTTTCTTTCTTTTTTTTTTTTTTTATTTGTTATGTTGCAGCAATTACACTGTAAAAGTGCTGCCCAAGATTGATTGCTCTGATCTGTAGTTCAATTGTAAATTAGAATACACATCCCCCCAGGGACACACGGCCCCTATTTGTGATTAAGAAAAAAGCCCCATAATAGACTAATAGCTAAAGTTCTCTCTCTTTTACTTTCAGGCAATTAGCTTGATGAAATGGCCTCTTTTTGTGTACCCTGGAAGTGTAAACCGATATCATAATGAAGTATATGATGTTTATTCTATTATTCTCACCTTGCCGGGTATGCAGGAATGCATAAGTAATAGATGCTTTGTCTAGTACATTTACTGATTCACAAGTAAACTATTTCTTAAAGATGCAGTATGTGCTTTCTTAGCTTGAGTTAAGCAACCCCAACTGTGGGTTAACCTTCATGCAAGGGACTCTAATCCAGAAGAGGGAAATGAATTTCCCAGGTAGTGGAGAGAGCAGTACTCTGATATTCAAGAGGCATCTAGCCAAGAGGGCTGCTATGAATGGACGAGGTGCAAAGTACAAATGCCAGCACTTGGGCACCAGGGCTCTTTGGAAAAGTGTCCTGCGGTGACTGTGCCCAGCAAG
Organism: Glaucomys volans; assembly: GCA_020662805.1. Taxonomy (NCBI): domain Eukaryota; kingdom Metazoa; phylum Chordata; class Mammalia; order Rodentia; family Sciuridae; genus Glaucomys; species Glaucomys volans. The sequence continues at coordinate 2,087,208 of JAJEJO010000176.1, read as the reverse complement.
CTATGTTGTGTATTTCATCTCCCCAATTAGTTGTGGATTACCTACTCAGCCTCTCCTTTGGGTGGATGAATCTTTTCCTACACAATGGTTATTTGGTCATCTTTTAGTAGATCATTCCTCCCACCTCAGAATAAGTCTTATCTTTTCAACTTGATCTCATAAGTTTCTCAAGGCAAGAAAATATTCTTCAGCAACCTACATGTATCTACTGACTGAATTTTTGACCAGAGAGCCAACAATTCCAATCTCTTGTAGTTGGTGCATTACCAAAACCATCTGTAATACTTAAATATTTGTTTCCTTTTTGTTCATGAGTATCTTGAGATTAGATAGAGAAAAAAATGTGCCCCAAATGACAAGATACAAAGAATAGGAAAAGAAGGAAAAAATATTAATAAAAATCTAATGTGGAGTAAATTAGTTTATGGTGGGTTACTTATGAAGATATTAATTACTCTTCTGATTCTACATTTCAATTCCCTGCCAGTCATGAATAGCCCAGTTTGTTTTACCCACCAAATGCTTCCTAAATTTGTGTTATCTGAAAAAAATCGATCTCTGTCTTGATAGGCATCCTATTTGAGTTTTTAGAAAATTGTTTTTATAGCAAAAAGATCTTAATATTTTTAATACTGACTTTGATGCACATTTTTTCTGATACTGGGTATTGAACCCAGGGGCACTCCATCACTGAGTCATACCTCCAGTTTTTTCTTGTATTTTGTTTTGAGATAGGGTCTCCCTAAGTTGCTGAGGTTGGCCTTGAATTTGAGATCTGCTGCTGTAGCCCTTGTAGTCACTGGGATTACAGGTATATACCACTGTACCCAGATCATGTACATTTTTAGATTTGTCATAGTTTCATACTAATTCTGGGTTTTTTTTGGTTATTATTGCTTTTTTTTGTTTTGTTTGTGGTGCTGGGGTTGAACCCAGGGCCTTGTGCATGCAAGGCAAGCACTCTACCAACTGAGCTATATCCCCAGACCTTCATATTAATTTTTAAGAGTCTTTGGTTATATGTAAACGATCTCTCATTTCCCATAGGTATTCTAGGTATTGTCACGTTAAATAAAACATTTTAAGGCAAGTTGGTTACTATATTCTGGGAAGAGATTCCAATGTTGACTAATTTACAAATATAACCCAAAAAGAACTACCAGAAAATAATTCATAAACGTTCACTTTATATCTTCCTTACTAAAAATCAAAACTTTCTATCAATATTCATCTTGGAGGCTTAGTTTTAAACTTTATAGTTTTAGCTGGGCGTGGTGGCGCACGCCTGTAATCCCAGCACTTGGGAGGCTGAGGCAGAAGGATCGTGAGTTCAAAGCCAGCCTCAGCAACTTAGCAAGGCCCTAAGCAACTCAGTGAGACCCTGTCTCTAAATAAAAAAATCCAAAAAAGGGCTGGGGATGGGGCTCAGTGGTGGAGTGCCCCTGGGTTCAATCTCTGGTACAAAAAAAAAAAAAAAAAAAAACTTGTAGCTTTAAACTACCTTTATTCTAAAGTATAAACCTGCAACTTAATAAGTAAATTGTCATTGCTCTTAGAAATATTTAATGTCTCACTATATTGTCATAGAAATGTGGCCTTGTAAAATTTTAAATGACATTAATCTGAGAAGGTCTTTTCCACTCAACTTACATCACTTGTCACATTTTTTCAAGGTATACTTTTCCTACATGGTGCCTAAAAAATTGATATCATGGAAGTAGAGAGCAGCTGGCTACAGAGGCATATACCTTAGTTCTGGCTTCTCAGGAGGCTGAGGAAGGAAGCTGGATTGTTCAAGGCCATCCTAGACAACTTAGTAAGAATCTATTTCAAAATAAAATTTAAAGAAAGAGCTTGGATTGTTGCTTCTTGTTAGAGCACTTGCCTATCATGCATGAGACTCTAGGTTAAATTCCCTGTGCCTAGGGGGAATAAAAAAGTAGAGAGTAGAATAATGGCTTCCAGAAGCTGGGGAAGGAGGTACAGGAAGAGATTAGCCAATGGGCAAAAAGGTACAGTTAACAGGAAGGAAGAAATTCTAGTTTTCTATATCATGACCACAGATAACAATTATACATTGTGTATTTCAAAATTGCTAAAGAATTTTGAATGTTCTCACCTCGAAGAAATAATAAATGCTTGAAGTGATAGATAAATTAATAACTCCAATTTGATCACACACTGTGAGTATATACACAATTAAAAATAAAATCCTTAAAGAGTATATTGATTCTATAATATTTAATGCCTCCTTTTGATGATGATCTTTCATGTAAATTACCTTAGGTAAATAATCCTATCAAATCAATAAGCTGAGCAATTTTATTATTACCCCAAAGTGAGTGGAGAGAAACTGAGTGTCAGAGAGGCTATATGACTTACGCTAAGTCACACACAGTGCAGAGTTGGGCCTTGTGCCCAGGGCTCTGCCTTCAAAAGCTGAGCCCACTGTGGCATGTAGTGCTGCCTCTTCCCTGGATGCACACCCACCACCCGCAGGAGCTCTTCAGAATCTCACGGCTCCGCACATAAACAAGTCTTGTGATCTTCATTTATATCTGGGAAAGATTAACAAAATGATTTAAATACACACACACACACACACACACACACACACACACTCACATACACAAATATATATCTTGATGAAACGCCTAGTAAGAAAGTCATGGAATTCACACTGTATCATTACTTACCTACCTAAATAAGGTAGAAAATCTATCTTAGATTTCAATATAGACTGGGTACATCTCAGCTATGAATTGAAGTCATTATCTAAATCATTCAAATTTGAGGGTCCAGGGGATGGCCACTCTTTTTATAGTTCATAAATTGAGTATTCTAAGAGACAGGAGTTTTTATGTCCCGAGATTTGGTTGAGTTTTTTCAGCAAATAACCCACAGGTCTTTGCTCTTGTCAATTCCTCAGCCTCACCTCCCCTCGTGCTACATATTCCCATCTCACTCAACCCTCAACACCCATGTAGGTGCAGCACAAAAATCACTTCTCTTCAGACATGTTCCTGACTTCTATTCCTTTCTCCCTGTTCCAAATACAGGGATGTTTATCTCCACAATGAACCTCCCTCATTCCAGTAATGACCTCTCTCTATTTGAAGCCAGACAAGACTAAATTTGTATCTCGAATGCAGCAGTTATGTACTCTCTAGGATATACAAATCTGTCTGCCATGGTGCCTCCCAAGCCTTATACCACTGTGTGTGGGGAAAAAGAAAAAAAAAAAAAACATGCTCAAGAACTCTTTGCAAAGAAGCTCTGGGTTACTCTTTGTAAATAAATGGCCACCATTTCAGGCAGAGGTGTCACCCAACTCATGGTTTGTTCCTTATTGGATGGTCTTGAGCTGAAAACTACAACAAATCATACATCCAAGGCAGAAGCCACTGGAATAGGCAAAATCATGTCAACCATGGCTTCTCACAAGAAACTACAGCTGCCTGAACTTGAGAAAGAGAAAACCCCAGAAACAAGTCTAAAAAAATGAGACCAAAAAGCACATAAATACTTCTAAATCTCAAAAGTAGCATTATCTACACTTACAGAGAAAAAAAATAAGGGTATATGTCATTTTTTACTTACTCATTCAATAATTTATTCAACCAATACTTATTGAGCCTAGAGAAGATAATCATAAAATAGACATCATCCCTGCCCTTGTGCAACTTGCAGTTGAATAGAGGAAATGAATATTCTATGATCACATGAGTGAATATAAAACAGCGTACTCCAATAGGTGCACAAAGTATGACCAAGGATAAAGTGGGACACATAGTGGAGATGATATATACAAATGCTTCAATGCAGAAAATCTTGAAATAGAAGCCTGAAGAATGAGGTTATAGATGAAGGTATTGAGAAGAGGCAAAGTATTTCTGGAAACAGTTTGGCAAGCTAAAGGAAACTTAAACAGGCTAGCATGACTAAGTCACCAGGAATTGATGATAGAATGGAAGGTGAAGAGGCTGAGGTTAGGACGTAAGTGTTCAAGGCCATCCCGGGTGGGCCTTGTAGTCTGTATCCTTAGATAGGAATTTTGGAAGTCCCCTTAAGTCCAATGCAAAGCAACTGAAAGTTCTAAGCAGGAAAGGCATGAGATCAGATCTCAGAAGCCTTCAGGATAATGGTGTTAAACTGTTTTGAATAAAGAGCCTCAATTTGTTAGGCTAGAAACATAGTGCAGTTTCTCCATCATTTGCTACCAACCACACTCAAGACAATACAACACCCTGGATATACCCTACGTATGCATACCACACTCAAGGGAACCATATCTCCTTTACTGATGGAAAGCAGACTTCCTCTCCATCTCATGACCTCTGTGAACCTAACACCAGGTCTGCCAGCATCTAGTGGGAAAGATCTGCTACGAGGTATAACATCAAAGAGCCTTTGAATCAGATCAAATAAATAATGACTGCTCTTGTGATAGGAAGCTATCTGCTAAAATGCAGGTGCTAGAAGATCCCATATAGGGTCTTATGAAGTGGAATGGGAGATTGGTCCAAGGATGGCATCTTTAGATCTCAACATCTTGAGATGCCAACATTGACCATGTTGAGTCACTTTCCTAAATCCCTTGATCTGATTAGGACCCAACTGCTCAGAACCATAGCCTCCTGTCAGTGTGTGCTGTTGTCATTGCTTGTCTCCTCCACTTTATAGTGAGCTCCACAAGACAAAAAAAGCATGCTTCTCATTCACCACTTTGCCACTAATGCCTGGCACAGTGCTGAGCACTTTAGGTGCTCACAGTGTTGGCTTGTTTCATTGGTGCTATGGCGTGCAACATTCTGTTGCAATTGTGGACTTTTTTTCAATCTCCTCCTATGAGTTCTTTGAGAACAGAGTCCATGTTTCCACATTTGTATCTCGACTTTATCAAAGGGGCTGGCTCACAGTTGGCACTTGATATAGGGTTGATTAGTTTATTAGTTCATTAATGGAAAGAGAAAGCAATTAAGTGTAAAGGAGCTTCATTAATGCAACCAGCTCTACCTCCTCATTAGTCAACCACAAGATGCATAAAACCACATCTAAGAATCTTGCATACCATCAATATTCATTGTTGAAGGATACTCCTTTAAGACTGCTGTATCAGGGATGGGGAAGTGGTTCAGTGCGAGAGTTCTTACTTAACGTGTGCAAATCTCCGTCCAGCACCTCAAAAATAAAGAATTGCTGGTGTTTTATGTATTTCTACCTGTTACTACACACCCAGGAAAGAGTGCATGTAAAAACTGAAATTTGAGTAAGATCTCTCACTGAAGTATCAGTATTGAATTCCCACCTATGATAAAGTGAGATGCTATCTTCAAGGGAAACTAGATAGCAAAAACAAAGAGATCTCTCCAAATTATTTTTACAACTTCTTGTGAGTCTTAAACTATTTTAAAACTAAACATTGTAATTTTTAAGAAAATGCAATTTTATTTTTATATTTTTTACATTTATGTTTTTATTTATATTTATTCCTGGAACATCTAAGAAAGATGGTAATGATTACATGATATAATCACATATTACACTGCATACAGGAATGGTATGTACCCTAATTCTAGGCACTGTGTTTGTCTGGCCGAATTGGGATCTAAAATATGGTGGGAGCCTGGCATGATGACACATGCTTATAACCTCAGCAGCTCAGGAGACTAAGCCAGGAGGATTGCAAATTCAAAGCCAGCCTCAGCAAGTTAGTGAGGCCCTAAGCAACTTAGCAAGACCCCATCTCAAAATAAAATAGAAAAAGGTGCTAGAGATGTGGTTCAGTAGTTCAGCGCCTATGGGTTCAATCCCTGGTACCAAAAAATAAATAAATAAATAAATTGATTAAATTAAGTTTGGTGGGAGAGGACTGGGGATATAATTCAGTGGTAGAGTGCTTGCCCAGTATGCATGAGGCCCTTGGTTCAATCTCCAGCATAGAATAAAAAAATGATAGATAGATAGATAGATAGATAGATAGATAGATAGATAGATGATAGATAGATAGATAGATAGATGCATTATATTTACCTGATTCAAACATATCTGCAAAATCTTGTTTCCCTAAACAATGTACCAAGAGCTATGATCTCTTCTTCTCTTATCCTAGCTGGTCAATAACAAGAATTTCTGATCTGCAAATTCTATGCTTTGGAAGAAAGCAATTACAAGTGACAGGGATATGTTAGCAAAATATTACAAGAAGTCAGAATGCCTTTAAACTTTTTTCTACCTAGAGTTGTACTTTTGAAAAAATGTCAATTTTTGGAAATAGATGTTTTAAATAAATAGCTATTAAAATAAATAAATGGGCTGGGACAGTAGTTCAGTGGTAGAGTACTTGCCTAGTATACATAAGGCCCTGGGTTTGATCCTTAATACCACAAAAAAATAAATAATTAAAATAAAACAGTGTTGAGGTTCACACCCCACAAGTGTTATTGGAGATTTTAAATTACATGTCCAAGATTTCACTGTAGTTACATGAATAACAATGTGTGTTATCACATCAAAAAGCTAAAGCATAGTCAATGATTTTTTTTTTCTGCTATCTGGAAGATCTGAAAACCACCAGCAAGACATCCATATATGTATAGAACAAGGTAAAAACTCCTTAAACATATAAGTTCAACAAGAACTTAACTAAAGAGCTACAATTTAAAATATCATCCAATTAATAAACTTTCTATAGTCAATAGGATGAAAAGTATTTAAAAAACTATAAATATCATAAATATAAAGTCAAATTCAAAGATGAATGGGCATGCCTCCAGTTCCTTCCTTCCCTTTCTGGAACCTGAAGACTCTTTAGTAGGTGTATCTGAGATGAGTATGTGCTCAGGATTCCCTAGTGGTGTGATAACCTGTGTAAAACAAGTTCAGCCCAAGCTATGGCATGGCAGCTTTATCTTAGAGACCCACCGGTGTGTCCAGAAGATGTTCTGAAGCATACAGTGTGGTAAAGGTGCAGGAGAAGGGTGCCTCTCTGTTTAGTGGAAATGCTCCCTAGGGAAGGGCATCCAGCCTTACCTCTTCAGGGCAACAGTCATAAGCTGCAAAGACAAAGCATCACTTAGTAAAGAAGCAGGAAGAGTTGGGGATGTAACTCAGTGATAGGTTGACTGCCTAGCATATGTGAGGACTGGGGTTCAATCCTCAGCACTGAAAAAGATGGGGAGGCAGGGGAAGTACATGCAGGAATGCTTTAGTAAAACAGTTTGGATGTTGGACAAACAGTTTGGAATCAAAGAGGAAAATCTATAATTACCTCTAGTTCTATCTGAACTGAGAGATTTCATCCACACAATCTTTTGTGCAGCAGAAATAAAGCTTGATTCCAAAGAAAACTCACTTTAAAATATCCCAAAAGAGATAAAATGCCTTCAAGATCTTGCAGCTCTTTAATGCTTGCTGTGGGCCAAATCTTGCAATTAGAATCAGTCACTTTAAGTGCTGAAGTCGTATAACGCTAATAGATCACTTTATAATGTGAGCAGTTTTTAAAAGTCGTATTTAATTTTCCATTATTACTGTACTGAATGCTGCTTGTGTCTGTCTATTCCATTATGGATTCTGAAGTCCGTGGAGGGGACAGATTGCTGTTTGCTGGGCCATTGCTCAATTCTGGCTTTAATTCTCACAGACCTGAATGAGGACTTTAAACTAGACCATATTTCGACTCTCTTCACAGTGTTTATTTTTACTTCCAAACCAAATGATGAGGGCTTTTTTTTTGTTCCATAATTATTTTATTTTTAAAAAATACAGATTGAGGCAAAAGCCACGGTGGCCTGTGTGTGCACAGTGTCTGAGTGCGTGTGCAGGTTCACACAAGTGTGTGGTTTTCTTTAAGAAAAAGAAATGAACCAGAAAATAAGCCCTTAACAGTAACCTAAGAAATAAAACAAAATCATTTACAACACATGGGATTGAGGCAGGATATGTCAAGATTAGATGGTTTAAGGGAGCTATCCTGAATGTGGAAGCAATTATAATGAAATTCATGACTCATTAGCAAACATTCCATATTGTGTTTCTCATTTCTGGGTCAATGTAACTAGGAAATATAGACTTAAGATTGAGATGTTTCATTGACTTCAGTGCTAGATTATAGATAGTTGGGCCATACAATGACAGAAAGCAAAGGCTTCAGGGTTTTGCAGTTCTTCTTTTCTCAGATGTAGGCAATTTGGTACTTAAGGTAAATATGAAAACATAACTTCAAAAATGTATTGGTAAGCATTAAGTTGGTTACAGAAGGGTTGTTTGTAAATGTAAAGTAAGAATTACATGGTGTAAATGCGTACTGGTGGATGTCGGTGGGGATTTTGTGTGTGTGCTGCTTGGTATGCAAAATGGCTGGTGAACTCAAGTACCCAATACTGTATGTAATGGGAACCAGATGTCGAATAGAGAGAGAAAAATATTTTATAGCAATAAATGTGACATTGACTCTTAAAGGGTTTGCTGTTTATAACAACTTCTCAGTCTTTCTTTTCCTTGTATTTTAAAATAGTTCCAAGTAGATTGTGTAAGGAAATTATTCTATCTTAAAAGACAGAGTATTTAACTTGCCACTAACTTCGAAAAATGCATACATAAGGAGAAATGATCTGAAAAAGATAATTTTGGAATTCATTCATTTACCAAGGCATTGTGCTCAGCAATGCAAAACATATATATTAAGGCAAATAAAGAATAATAAGAAAATTCCTCCTGCCCTTAAGGAACTCAAAATATACTAGATGTGATAAGACACAAACAGCACAAGCAAGACCTGGGAAAAAGACACAGAGTGCTCTGAGAATTCAAAGGAGGAAGAAAAAATTCCATGGCTGGCAGGCTCCAAAAAGGAGAATCCCATGCTTACTATTCCTCACATTCATCCCTCCTCAGTGCTAGTACTAAGGTCTCCTTGGTGGAGGACCGTTGATCCTCTTGTATGACCATGGCAGTGACCTCCAACAGCCCAGCTCTCTCAGCCTCCTGCACTTACTTCCAGTGCAGCCCCAACTTTTCTGCCAGAGTACTATTCTGCAGTACTGATCCATCTGAGAAACAGAGCACACTAACAATGAAGTTGCAAATTCTCTAATGAGGCTGGGAGCCCACTTCCAGCTTTATCATTTGCTGGGCGTGACCTTGCAAATGGGTTGTTAACCCGTCTCGCCCTACCTGAACTTTCTCATTGGGGACAGTACATGTCTCATGTTCTTAGAGTCAGAAGGTCCTGCACACAGTGTGGTTTGCATGGCACCAGTATGGATGCAGGGCACAGTTCAAAACTATTTTAGCTGCCATCCTATCCATCATTCAGTCTAGTTCTTACTGGCCAAATTCCAAAGTCTTCATTTTGGCATGCCACACTGCTCATGAGCTGGGACTTGCTCATGTTCTCCAGTTCTTTCTGTGAACCCCTTCCCTTCAATACCAAATACTTTTGCCATCCTCTGTGGGTGCCACTGTCCAAGTAGACTTTCTGTTCTCAAGTCCCACACCTCTACACACAGTATTCAATCTGCCTTAAGCGCTTCACTGTCCATCTAGAAACACAGAAAAATCCCTGCTCACTCTGCAGTTCTCCTCTCTTCCTGATTTTTCTGAGCTTTCTCTGATACTCTGTGGAAAAATAAGGGCCTTCTTCCTCTAAGTCATGGCACACACAGATGGCACAAATAACGGAAGTGGTACAGCACCAGGCAGTAGGCAGTGGTAGGGACTGTGGCAAAAAAAGGAAATCTTATTCCTTGGCTAAAATGACCTTTCTTCACTGTTGCTATGGTAGAATAAGGGCTCAGCATTGCCAGTTCTTCCATTTTTCAAAGGTAAGACAGAATTCTGAATTTTTACCTAAAAATTTCCAGTGGTTCGTTGTTGGAAACTTAAAAAAAAATAAATCTATAAATATGAACCAATAAACAAAATCCTCAGGGACCAAATGGCTAATGTGCAGCCCTCAGCTCTTGAAATAGTTAATTCTAAAATTTTCTTACAGGTGTACACTCACATTCTAGCAAATTTTTCTTTGCTCTATAATTATGTACATATCTGTTTTACCAGTACACTCTTTGACGACAAGGACTCTGTTGGATTATCTTTTTCTTCCCCAAGTGCCCAGCACTGTAAGTGGCTCAAAGACAAATCTCATAAAACTCCATATTGATATATTTTTCCAAGTCTTGAAACCAGGATAGGGTCCACAGGTGGAAGGTCATTCCTGGCAGGTCAAGCAATAAAATGCTCATATTCCTGATGTCCCAATCTCTAGGGAAGAAAAATGCCATATCTATTGTAAGTCTTAGTCAATATCTGACTTCCTTAGAACCATGTGGTACTCTTTCTACAATGGTTGCAAAGCCCTCAATACAAGAGTCAGTTCTCAAAATGTAAACCTAATCTATAAGACTTGCCTATACATAAAGGAAATCTGCACCTGGCATGTAAATGATTTGCTTACTGGTCTAATTTGAAAGAGCCCCAACTCAAAAGTCAGATATGACAGTGTTTTAATTTTGTTGGAAGGTGAATGCAAACAACATCCTGAACACAAAAGGAAAAATATTGTCTTCAAATCTGTAACCAAGAAGAAGATGCCAAAAGATGTTGTGGAGGACAATTTAAAAGAGATCAAAGACAGCCTGACAAAACTTGTTTTAAAACATTTTTTAATGCTCATAGTCTTTGATCCAATATTTGAACTTCTAGGCATTTAGCTCAAGGAATAATCACGCACAATATTCAGCTGTATGGATGTTCACTGAAGTTCTATTTAAGTCATGCAGAAAATAGTGGGGTTGTTACATGAACAATAATAAAGAACAGATTTATGATTATTAGTAATGACAGGTGGCATTACTGAACCTTTACTTTTGTGACAGATAATGTGCTGGGAACTTTAAAATTCATTATATACTATGTTAATGGACAAAGAAACTGAGACATAGGGTGTTTAAATAATTTGTCCAAATCAAACTACAAAAAAGGACCAGGGAAGGCATTTGAATCCAATATTATTTAACACAGAGTTTAAGCTTCACCGCTTAACTGCATTCTCCCAGAAATATCAGGACATTGACAATAATCACTATGCACTCATCAAAATTATAATCTGGGAGAATATATGACATATAGAAAAAATTATGATACATTATTCAGTGAGAAAAGCAGATTTAGACAAAAAGTTCATCTTGCACAGGTATTATTAGTTAGAAATCTCCAAGTCCCATAGACACTGCTCCATTGAAGACAGATATGAAGCAAGGAACAAGGCATCCCACACCAGTCACTACAGGAGCGGTGCCAGCATGTAAGGAGTCTCTTCCCCTGTAACTCTGCCCTCTCCTCCTCTGCTTCTGTCTCCTCTACTTATCTTTTACAAACAAGCTTCTCCAGTGAAGCTTTTGGTTTCTAGGTATAAATACTAATCCCATATCCATGTGATACAGCTCTAGTCCCAGGTGCCATCTGATTTAATCTCAAGGAAAAAGCAGATACCAGTCCATTGGGGGCAAGATGTCTTGCCCCATTCCAATCAGCTGGGGCCAGGAAATAGAGCACTGTAGAACTGGTTCTACAGAGCAGCAAGTTGCCTGGAGGAAAATACTGACCATCTGAATGGATGCTATTTTTTGTCTCTAAAAGACCATAAATACAGCCAGGTGCAGTACTGCATACCTTTAATCCCAGTGATCAGGTGTCTGAGGCAGGAGAATCACAAGTTAGAGGCCAGCTTCGGCAATTTAGCAAGACCCTGCCTCAAAATAAAAAATAAAAAGGGATGAGGATGTAGCCCAGTGATAAAGCACCAAGTTCAATCCCCAGTACCAAAAAATAAAAATAAAAATAAAAAGCATAAATATAGTGGGGGAGGGGAGGAAAGAAGACCATACATCAAGGTATTAATAATCTTTCTATCTACAATTTTTGTTTAATTTTTACTTCTCTACATTTCTAAATTTTTTGTGGTGGATACCTATCACTTTTGTACTAGGAGAAGAAAAGAAACCCAGCCTATATGAGGATTAAAAAGTGAATTCCACACTGGGTGGTATTTGGAGACTAAAAGCCTAGATGAAGAGAAAAGTATTTTTAGTGATGATGGAATGTAGAAAATGCTTACCAAAGCAAGGTGAAAAGTGGAACGGCAAATCTCACCTGAAAGTCCTTGGCCTAGAGCAAGCCCCGCCCCCTCTGCCTCAAACCCAGGAAGATTCTGGCAGTGTGTATCTGGTAGAGGTGCTGGGTATTCTGTGCACCTGGACCTGATGTCTTGTCATTCTGTGCTGGGAAACAGTCTCCTAGAATAAGACAGATCAGAGCTGGAAAGAAAGGCAAGATTCATCAAATACAGGATATGATTTAAAAGGCAGGAGACAGTGGCCATAAAAAAGGAAAACAAAATAAAAAGGCATGTTTCAAGCAATCATCTGAGGAATGGACAAGAAAAGCAGAGAGAAGTTCAGTGATCTGAAAGATGGTAATGAAGCAGCAAATAAGTAGGAAAGAAGATGGAACTTTATGCCCCAAAGGATAAAGTCATGACCCAGGGGCATGTAAGATGGAGAACAGCTTTTGGACCATAGCAGAAATACTGCAGTCAAAAGAAAGAACAATTGGTAGGAGCCAGGTGAGGCAGGAAAGAGCATGTAAGTTACAGAGGACAACATGGGTTTGAACAAAACTGGCAACACCTACTTCAGAGTCAGAGGATGTTGGCTGCCATGTCACTGCATCCTGCTGGCATTCAATACTCTGCAGTGATAACCAGTTTTCTTACCTACACTCTGCCTATGAATCTGAGCATGCAGTGTTCATTTTGAACCCTGCTTGGTAAGCACTCTTCTATCACCTCGCTTCCCTAGCAAATGGATATTTCATTACTTCCCACTGAATCTTTGGTGGAATTTTATAGCTCTGATTAGATGGTAATGCCTGGAAGTTGGATGTTGGAAGCAGATGACATCATCATTGGACATTTTAGCAGCTTTAAGTCACATCCGTAAGTTTTTTAACACTCCTTAAATCCAGGGAAGACATTCAGTGCCCAACCCCAGAGTCTGAGCTGACCTCAGTGGCTGGGGACCAATAGAAGATATGAGTGAAAAGGAAGATTCAGCTTGTACCTTATTTTCTTGGAACCTCATCTTTGAACCCCTGGGCAGCCATGTAAGAAGGGCAAATATGAGATGCTGTGAGGAGGCTCAGACCATGTGCAATGACTCCTGTAGCTGCCCACTGAGTTCACAGCAAGGAACAGCATCAATCACAGGACACACAAGGAAGGAAGTCTTAGAGATGACTCCAGTCTCAACCACCATCAGACCCCATTAGACTGCATGAGAGCCACCCAGCTGATCCCAGTCAACACTCCGAACTAGGACAGATAATGATAGAATGATCACTGTGGTTTTCAGTTAATAAATTTTAGGGTGATCTGTTGTGCAGAAAGATAACCACACATAGTCGGTTCCAAGTAAATTTCTACTAAATTTATTTCTGTAGCAGATAAGGAAAGCAACATTATCTCCATCATTTTCTCCTTTTTAATCTCACCCTCCCTTATTTTCTGTTCCTTGGGCAGACTTTCCTTACATTCTCATTCCTTTTCCCCCATCCTTTCTGGCTCTCATGTTCTCTCTCTCTCTCTCTCTCTCTCTCTCTCTCTCTCTCTCTCTTTCACTCCATATCTAGAATTCTCTCCTTTGTTAGCTGTGGGAAATGGAGAACTACCATCCAGAGAGATCCAGTGCTCTCTCCATACCAAAAAAGGCCTTTGTTTTCTGTATTAAAGAAACTCAATTATTTTTTTTCTTCAAACTGGTCCCGTTTTCCTGTTTTGTTTTGTTTTTTTCCTGATTTTATTCCTCCTTCCCAAATGATCTTTGAATCTTCTGTGTACTTTTTAGGTTGTAAAACTAAGAACAAGATACCCTGCCCCAGTGATGATCTTGGCTCTAGTATCACCCTCATCTGGAAGCACTGTTAGTTTTGGCCCCCTTCAAATCTTCTCATAGCTGTTCCACCCATCTGCTGCAGGAGTAGTGGACTCCCTTCCCCAGGCAGTACAGGGGGTCTGCAGACAACAGCTGCATCAGGAGCTTGAGTGGGAAGAGAGCAAGCAGGGTGGTCAGAAGAGCCACTGTGAACACACAACTTTCAGTGTGGCAGACTAGGTGGGAAGGCTCCGACACTGTGACCTGGAGACCTGCCTGGCTCAGAGATGTAGTGACTCATACAACCGTCACTGAGCAGCTGATAAAGCATGGAGGCTGAGGGATACACATAAACTGGACCAGCAGTTTTTCTACACCTCCTATGTGGAAGGGAGTCTGCTTCCTCTGTGGAAGGGAGTCAGTTCCCTGTATTTGCACCCAGGGATGTTGGACCACTACTTTGGAGTGTCATCAGACTGTGACAAGCCAACATGGGCACATGTCAATAGATGAATTCCTTTGCACAAACACACAGAACTCTAAATGAGCAAAGAAATGCTCAGTGGAGAAAAAAATAAGCCACCCCCAGGAATGGCAGACATATCACTAAAAGGACCACAAGCAGGGTTGGCTGACCACGCTGCAGCAGGCAAAGCAGTATCATCTCAGGTCAAGGAGAAAGCCCCACAGCCAAAAATAGCTGCCCTTCCCAGTTACCACAGCATCTAAAATTATACCATTGAAGATTTATTCCTTTGCACACCTCACCTTTGTTGGGGGCAGGTCTGGGGAGGACCCACAAAGTGTCTTCACATTAAGGTGCAAAAAGCCTGACAGCCCCACAGAGTTATTTGGGGGTGGGAAAGGAGGGAGGTGTTGAAAGGGCAGGAACAAGGCAGAGGAAGTGCTGGTGAGGGACAGCAAAGGGCAACTTCTCCTATTTCAGAGCCTTACTCAGAAGGAGCCTAACTGGCAGCTACATCATAAAACCAAGGCCTAAGCAATTTGCCAGTAAATTTGAACCATGCATGTAAACAATCCTAATAATTTATTCCTTGAAATGCCTTTATAACACATTACTATGCAGAGCTGCACATGCCTCTATTTTAAATTGACTAAACAGGAAAAAAAAAAGGGGCAATTAAAAAGAATAACTTCAAGAGGCAAAGTGAGAAAATGGTATATACCTACCATGCTAGAGCACAGAGGGAAGTTGAACACAGGGAATCAGATCATGTCATCCAGTCCTGGATTTTGGGGAAGATTCTCTTTGAACTTCAGGCAGGGACTCTGTCTTTATACAGAGAAGTTTAGTTGACCTGGCCCAGAAGACAAAGCAGTAAACAAAACACTTAAAAGCAAAAACAGAAAGCAATCATTATTTTAAATCCATTCCCAGTCCACAGTATCAACAAGCAACTTCTCCATCTGATTCCATTTTTAAAGTCCTTAGGAATGGAGCAAGAATTTCAGAATGATAAATCTACCCTGCTTAATCCACCTCTGGGGCAGAAAGCTAAGTACCATGGATGCCACTGGTGAACTTTCAGCAGAGACCGGGATGTAATCAGGCACTCAGAAAATAAGGTAGGAAGAAAAGAAAGAATGAGAGACCAAAGTACAGAGTGCTGGGAACACCTGATTCCTGCAAGAGGAACCAACATCTCCACACTATTTGGCAACTTATAAAGAACCTCCACATAATATTACCTTCCCCTCCTCCAATCCCCATGAGGAAAAGAAGTTGTACTCCCATTTTTGTAAACAATAATACTTTGCATGAGAGCAATTAGGTGATTGGCCCAAGGTCAAACAGCTGATTACTGGGGAACACGATCAGATCTTGAAACGTGAGTCTCACTAACTAAATCCCTTGCTTTTTCTACTCTGATAATCTTTGGAATTACAACAGGAGTACAAGATACATTACTCCTGGATCTGTTGACTCACTGACTGGATGGTTTCTGGAACTAAAATTTTCCTTCTCAACCTCAACTCATCCAGGCACTCAACAAATGATTGAGATTCAACTACTACTGAACATTGCTCACCTTCATAGATATTTTACATGGATGACTTATTGGTGGCCAGTCTCAACTGTCCCTTTTTCAGAAAGTCACTCCCTGATGGTGTGAACGAAAGTGGCCCTTGACATCCTTTCCCAGGAACTTTTGAAATTTTACCACAATGTAGTTTTCCTTTAGTATCCATGGGGGATTGGTTCCAGGAACCCTATGGGAATCAAAATCTGAATATGCTCAAGTCCCTTATGTAAAATGCTTCTAAGCTATACACCTCTTCCTCCCAGATACTTTAAATCACCTCTAGATCACTTAGAAAACCCAATACAATGTAAATGCTATGTAAGTAGTTATTATATTGTATTATTTAGATGGTAATGACAAGAAATAAATTCTAGTTGAGTCTGAGAATGCAGAACCCATGGTTGTGGAGGGCTGATTCCAGGCAGTTCAAATATTTATTCAGTATTTTACTGCTTGTCTCCTTCCCTAGAAAATTAGGTCCTTCTGAATAAGAACCCAGTCTTACTCAAGGCCATCTCTCCAAAATTAAAACAATCCCTTCAAAAGTAGGTGCTCAGTAAATATTTGTCCAATAAATGACCTTGAATATTAAGGAGAGTTCTTTTCTGGTATCTTGATGCGTCCAAAGTAGTGAAAATACACTAACTCAAATTATCTCATTTAATCAAGATGACAAGTGCTAAAATAGAAAATATCTATAGAAGATAGGGTTTTAATAAGAGCAGAGAGAGTGCTTGCGAGAATTAAAGCTTAATTTGAAATGCCTTTATCCCCTGCCACTTAACACAAAAGCAAGGACCATTTTGTGACGTTAAAAGGCAACAAATTTAAAATGAATAAAAGGAAATAGTTTTTAAAGCAGCGTATAATCTACCTGTGGAATTCACTGCCGCAGGATATTATTGAGGCAAATAGTGTAGCAAGATTCAAAAAAGGATTAGACATTTATATGAATGGGAATAATATTGGCAGTTACACTAACTAGGTTAAAAAGTTACAAGGCATGTCCGTCCTGGGCTCCGGGGCATAACTGTTCACCAGCTGAAGTGAGGAAGGAATTTCCCCCTGTTGATAGAGCATTGCATAATTGGTCAGATGCATGATGGTTTATATTTTTGCTGTCTTCTGTAACATAGGCAGAGAACACTGCCGAGGGGAAGTTCCTAGGGTAGATGGCCCAGTGACCCCTAAACATGATATTTATTTATTTCTCACTCCTTGCAAAATCCTGAACAGGACCTGAGAAATGTTCAATTTTAGAAATGTTAAACATAATTTCCTTTTTCTAGTTGATGAAAATATTTCATGGAATGAAATCATGCTCTGGCTATAATCTTATTAGTAGCATAGCCAACGGTGCTGGGAGGCTGCTTGAGCACTGCCAGATCCCAGCATATCATACAAAAGCACCATCCACCCATTTTTTGAACCCATCTAACTTTTTGCTGCATGCATGTGCATTTAATACATATGTGTTTAACAAAAATATGTCTTTACAGTGTGGTAACAAAACTGCTATTCATAATTCTGTCTACTTACCTTGCTCAGCTTCTCTCTGTCACACAGTCAATTATGCTGCCAGGTACAACCTTTGATTCTTGGTAATGTATGCCATAAAGTTTTTTAACCCTAACAAGGAAAACAAAAAAAGGCAGTTTTCAGGCAAGTATCGGGATACAAATTCTATAATACCATGGGATCACATTCATGAAAATATTATATTAAACTAAATTATTCATTATAGTTACTTACTTTATACTCTTTAGTCATCCAGGTATTGACAGCATTTCTAAGAAAGTGTGTTCATGCTTGAATTATTAGAAAAAGGACATCTACCAAACTACTATAAAAAACAGTCTGCAAGCCAAGACAGAAAGGGAAATTTCAATTTAATCCCTCAAGCCAGCAATCAATCTAAAAAATTTCTAAGATCCTTGAATAAAAGTCAACATATATCCAGCAAGATGTGTTAATATAGATGTTTTTCTGGACCAAAAAAGAGGCCACAGATTCCATTAATATTTTCAGATACATTCTCATACAAAATAAGTTAAGAAACATTGGTCTAGGTCTTATTCCCAAAGGAAATTCCCCAATGAATCTGGATGAAATCCTCTCAAAGTCATTTGGACCTACATGTAAGATTTGTTCCTTGGGCCTTTTCTAAATTGGCAGAATAACAATGAGATTCTCTTAGCTAAAGATTATTCATATAGTGTAGAATTCTCATCCAGAGGAAAGACTTGAAACATTTAATTTACTTTAGATAGCTACCAATCATTTTATTAATTGGTTACAGACAAACTTTTACAAATTGGGCTATTTCTTTTTGGTTTAAGATTTTTTATTTACTTTGTCATGTGGATTTTATAGAATATAGCTTAAATTTTTTTGTTATTAATGTTTTTCCCTTCAAATTAACTACATATTATAAGGAATCCCAAGTTATTTTAAACATTAAAACCCTACAGACAGGATGAGGTTGAAGTCTCACACTAGCAATGTGACTTTGGATAAACCAATTAACCCTCCCATGCCTCTTTTTTGCCATCTGTATAATAGAAGTATAATAATATGTACAACACAAAACCCATGTACAGATTAAACCTAGAGACAATGCCTAAAAGCATTTGGCTCAGAGCCTATTACATGTTAAGGAAGCAAATGTTATCTATTATTATGATGATGCACATTTTGACTATATATGTTTAAGCATCAAGGGTGCATTTCCTGTCTCCTTATCATCATTCTTGTTTTAGTCATCTTTTTTGTCCCTGTGAACCAAAGACCCAATCAAAACAATTATAGGAGAAAAAGGTTATTTGGTGCTCATGGTTTCGGAGGTTTCAGTCCATAGACAGCTGACACCATAACTCCGGGCCCAACATTAGGCAGAACATCATGGCTGAAGAGTGTAGTGGAGAAAAGAAGATCAGCATATGTCACCAAGAAGCAGAGAGACAAAATGTAAACAAGGGACAAAATGTAAACACCCAAAGTCACACTTTGGGTGATGCATCTCCTCTAGCCATTCCCCACTTGTCTATAGTTTCTGCCCAGTCAATCCGTATCAGTGGATTAATGTACTGATTAGGTTAAAGCTCTTATGACTCAATCATTTCATCTCTAAACTTTCTTGCATTGTCTTACACATAAGCTTCTGGGGGATACCTCATCTGAACCATAACAGTTCTCATGAATGTTGCAAGACTCTCTTGATACACACTATGAATGAGTTTCCAGAATGGTTTTCCCAATATATCCTATCATATTAGTATAAGTGTGTTCATTTCACCACCCCTTGGTAAAAAAAAAAAAATGATAATAACTATTAAATTAGAAGCTTTAAGAAATGGAAAAGACAAAAAGGAAAGACAAAAGGGATGAAAGAAAGAAAAGAAAAAATGTTAAGAGGCATACTTAAGCTTTTTCTTTTTCTAGAACGGGGGGAAAATTTTTGTGAATAGTGCAAATTTCCATTCCCTATTCAGTCAGCTTTCTTTCAAGAGCTTTCTCAGAGTATTTGCCCCCCACATCTCAGAAACATATTATCCTACAGTTGCAAACTTGTTTTCCAGTTGAGTGAAATCACAGAGGGGAAGATCGACTTTCTGGTTTGCTGCCAGATGTCCATTGGTCCCATGAAGACAAGCAATTCAACTTCAATGACCAGTGTGAAGATGGTGCATGCAAAACCATTCCCAGGGGAAATGGGACCTAGTGGAGCTAACATATAAATATTTTCCCGCAAGACAGAATAATGTAGAATGACAAAGCCCCATTTGACCACAAATCTGGGGAGGTGTAACCCAATGAGGCATATCGCCTGAGCTCTGAAAGGGATAATCTGTAGAGAAGCAGTTGGTTTGTATAGCTTTTCAAGAGACTAAGTACTACCTGGTTTTGTGGGAAGAGAAAAAAATAAAAGAAAGCAAGAGAACACTTTGACCTTTGGTAGTGAATTTGCTGCCTTAGAAAGAGAAGAGGCCAAAAATCTTGAAATGGAAATTTTCTAACTTCAGGCAACTAAATGAATGGTTTTTCTCATTGTTTCCACACCAACTTCCAGTTGGCCCCCTTTTTCTCTTAAAACAAGTCATGAGGAGGGGCCAGAAATTTTGTCTGAAGTCTGTATAGGCATTGTTCCAATATTAAGAGGACTAACCTTCTTGGTCATCGATACAAAACTCCAATGAGAAATCTCTTCTAAGTCAATAGGACAGGTAAAGAGTGGTTCCACTGCTTCTCTTCTGGAGAACTCACGTTAAAGGCTCAAATCATAGTTGCCCATCAACATTTGTAGATGGAATGACATTGTAGGCTAAATCCCAGAATCTGGGGATAGCTAAACAGGCTGAAAGAACTAGTTGCCTGAAGATGGGAACCATGGACATGGCGTTCTGTCATGGTTCCATTAACATCTCCATGCCTGGGTGTGAAGCTCACCCACAAGCAGGCAACCTGGTAAAGGAATATACTCTCATCCCTGACTTCCTCTGTAACCTTTCTAGACCTCTGTCATCTGGTCTATGAAATGGTAATTATAATACCTGCCTTGCAGAGATGTTGGGAGGGAAGAACCAGCTCCTGCTACTTTGGAGATATTATTTACATACAAGCACACATGTGTATGCATACCCACGTATGTACACTTGAGTTTTTGAAATCAATTACTCTTCTCCATCTTTATAGTCCAGAAGGTGATTTTGGGAAAGTCAATTGAGAAAGGAAGGAAAGAAACATGTTTTTTTCCTCCAACAAGAAAAAGCAATTAAACGTCAAATATTAACTGTTCCTGGGAGTAAATTTTTTTAATGGGTTAAAGTCTTGGCCATTATAGACCTCCAATATGTAATTTCTAAGAAAGGACCAGGTAATATTTTTTTTTAAATTAAGTGGAAGATAAAATGCTAGAACCAGCGTATCCATTCAGAAAGCACTTTTTTATTCATTTTCAGTGGCTCTCCAATTGCATCATGCCTTTTAAGAGGCCCAATTTGTTTAACAGCACTTTATTTTAAACCTTCACTAGTGCAAAGCATTGATTTATGATAGAGCTGATTAAAGCAATGGTGTCTTAAGCAATAATGATTTCAATTACAGGACTTACACCAATGTGCATTATTCTGATCTTCTTTCCATTCTGTCCACATTTTTATTCACTAAAGAAGAGGGTATGAGTAGATGATGTAATTTTGAAAAGTCCCTGGATAAATTTAATATCAGAAAGGAATGTATAGACAGATGGACTGATGTACCTTTTTTGATTATGTGAATGTATTGTATTTTAATATGCTCTGACAAACTCTTGAACAGCTCCCTGATGAGCTCCTACCCGATATCATTAGGGTTATTTAGTGCTTGGATCCTGCTCAATTCCCACTGGAGCCACACTGAAGTACTAGGAACATGCACACTAGATTCATGCCAAGTCCAGTACTTACAGTCTTGCCTTCTCTTTTTGTGGGGCTTAGAGAAAACAATTAAGCTCACCCTTAGATCTTTAACTCATTCAAATCCACCAGCAATAGAAATGCATGACAAATGCTGTAACCCAATCTTGAGGGCCTATGTTACTCAGTTTTCCATTGGTGTCACAAAATAGCTAAGAAAATCAGCTTTTAAGGAGGAAAGATTTATTTTGGCTCCTGGTTTCAAAGGTTTTGGTCCATGGTCACTTGGCCCTGTTACTTTGGGCCCTGTGGCAGCATCATACATCATGGTGGCAACACATGAGGGAGCATTGCTCATGGTGACTGGGAAGCAAGGGAAAGAGAAAGAAAGGACGGGGGGTTCCCAATATCACCTTTGAGGTATGCCCCCAATGACCTAGCTTCCTCCACTAGGTCCCACCTCTTAAAGGTTCCAGCACCTCCCAATAGTATCACAGGTTGACAACAAGCCTTTAACAAGTTGGTCTTTGGGGGACTCCCCAGGTCCAAACTGTAACAGAGACTATCCCACAGACAAGGTTAGAAAATAAAAAAGTGAAGTCAGCCTGGAGTCTTATGCAGGGGATTCAGTCCATTCATCTACTTCAACATGCAACTTAACATGGAAACAATCACATTTATTAACGGTGACTGACAGAAAAGGAGCCCTGTTTAATGGGAATAGCAACTCTTGGGCCCCAGCCAACTGTTACCACGGGGAGCTATGAATCAAACTGTGCCACAACTTCAGAAATTTCAAAGGAATCCAGAAATTTATATT
This sequence comes from Glaucomys volans, assembly GCA_020662805.1. Taxonomy (NCBI): domain Eukaryota; kingdom Metazoa; phylum Chordata; class Mammalia; order Rodentia; family Sciuridae; genus Glaucomys; species Glaucomys volans. Next base: position 2,065,016 of record JAJEJO010000176.1, on the reverse strand, counting down.
GAGATGAAGTTTCTCAACTTTTAAAGGATGGACAAGCATTGACCAAATTCAGTCTATAACCTGATTTTGTAGTGCTGCCTAGTTGGTGCACAGGTGACCCATCCATCTACTTACTGGAGAGAAAATGTGTCATGACAGAGCTCCATGCTTAGCAATAACTCTTAAAAGCTAACCAAATATTTATATTCTGCTATTTCATAGGAACCTAGGCACTGCACATGCAAAAGAAAGAATAACGCCCATCATCTACTTTCAAGGAGCAATTTTCATATATATGAACCATGAAAAATTTCGGGTTTAAAAATTAAGGAGAAATGTAATCTAAAATTGAGGCACTCTATAACATTTATTTTTAGGTAAGAACTTCCTTTATTACCTTTCAGATAAATTAGTTTGTCCCCATGATCAGATTTGAAGCTCCATTTTAATTTGAGAACTAGTCCTGTGACTATTGAAGTCCATGTAGGATACATTCCCATTAAAATCCCCAGTAGCAACTGAATGCAAAAACTCCAGTTATACCTTGATAGAGTTTTTCTCTACCAATGTTACAGATTTCTTAATTAGGCAGTGATATTAACTGGGCCTTTGCAATGATTTAAATCTAGCACTTAATCTCAACTATTCTATGCTGCTGTAATTTTTATGGGAGCTGACCAACTAATGCTGTATGCATTAAATTCTCTGGAAAAAATCATCCTAAATATTTTTTTCTTTTTCTTTTTCTTTTTTTTTTTTTTTTTTTTTTTTTTGGAGGAGTTGAAACCCCAAGACACAAATGAAAGCAGTCAGGTCCAGACATTGAATTTGTGGCTTAGCACTTCAAAAATTATGTACCAAATTGCTTTACAGAAGAAAATCAGATCAAAGTTAAGTCTTTCTTTTCAAACTTTGTAATTAATTCTCAGATTCCTCCTTGAAATGCCTTCAAAGTAATTCCATTGAATTGTATGTGAACTCTTTCTCTTTTCCTTTCAAACATACTGTTGCCATCCATTACCTCCTCTGATGGCATTGCCTGAAGGGAAGATGTCAAACGTCACCAATGTGGGCAGGATATGGAAAGAGCCAGAGCAGGTGGTGCACCTTGGAGCTCGGCATTGAACTGATTTAAACACAGCATTTAATCCATTCTGTACCTTAATAACAGGCAATTCAGGAGGCCTCATTTCCTTCTTAGCATAAAATTCCCAGCCAAACTTTAGCATACATACGGCTCCTTTGTCCTCTTTTCAGCCCATCCCCTTATAACCTTGTGAACTTCTTCCCATTGAGCATTAAATCATTGATAACTTGTTCTACCTGCTCTGATCACTGGAAGTGGTAGAACATCTGAACCTTCTTATTTGCTTTACATGGCTGGAAATTCTTATAGGGTCATTGACTTTTCTTAGTAAGAAGCTTCTTCCATAGCCTTCCCTGGACCATTTAGTGATGAAGGAAGGAAGAAAGATTGAGAGAAGTTCAGTAATTTTCCCAGGGCACCACAGCTGGTCCCTACAATTTGTGGTCGAGTGTTCTACTTTTTCTCATAGCTGTTACGAATAATAGTCCTCAAAGTGGAATTTTACTTGTGCTTCATCATTAACACCAGTTTATTGCAGATTAGGAGGCCTAATCTGAAAATCTCAAATCTAAATTACTCCCAAGTCCATAATTTTTCGAACAATGACATGATACAGTAAGGGAAAAATTCCACACTTGACCTCATGTGACAAGTCACAGTTAAATGCAGATGCACTAAAAATATTGCATAAGATTACCTTCAGGCTATGTGCATGAGATGCATATGAAGCAAATGAAATTTATGTTTAGATTTGGATCCCATTCCCAGGATATTTTATTATGTACATGCAAATATTACAAAATCTGAAAAAATCTAAAATCCAAAACAATTCTCATCCTAAGCATTGCAGATAAGGTATGCTCAACCTGTATAAAGTGTTGACAGGCCCCTACTTTGTACCAAGTGCCATGCTCATCTCCAGAGATTTAATGAATGAGACCCATTCTAATCCTGATCCAATGATTGCTAGTGTTCCTCCCTCAGTGAGTCATTACACATAGCAATCGCAGACTGAACATCTCAGAGAGATGCAAAGGCTGAGAAGAACTTAACAACTTTCATCCCAATTCTTCATTTTGCAGAAGAGGAAATGGAGGCTATGTTAGAGGAAGCCCATGTCAGAGGAAAGTCTAGAACTCATGATGTGGACCTCAGAGTCAAGTTCTTTTCATTCTATTACATTTATCAAATTCAGAATACAGCCTAACTTGTTGGCCTCATCTATCACATTTATCACAAATATCTCCTTTGTTATCCTTCAGGTAAATTACTTTGTCACTACAGTCTGTTTGGAAGCTCCATTTTAATTTGAGAACTAGTCCTTTACCAGCGTCCACATAGGATACATTTCCATTAAAATCCCCAACATGATGGACAATGGTCCCCGGGTCTCCGAATTCAGACATATAGAAAAACTGAAGTGACTAGGATAGAATACATGGCAACAGCACACACTAACACCTTTGACATACTCAGGCCAAATCCAAAGAATTGGTGTAATAAACTAAAGTCACCAGAGACACTAGGATTAGCACATCATGATGCTAATGAAATATTCAGACTCACCACAGATGTATTTTAAAATATTAGCTATAGTTCATATATATTTTCAATGACCTTATAGATCAATAGCATTCAAAAATCTTAGCTGAAACTATAAATGGTAACTGGATCCATTAAAGAAGTAAGTTAGGTCTTTTTTTTTTTTTTTTTAAATGTGGTCTTTCAGGAAGCTGCCTCTGGACATAACTACAGAAAATTAACACAATAAGTAAAGCATTATAGAACAGCTATTAACTGATTACACTAATAAAAACCAAATGGGGGCCTTAATTCTGCCCCTCTGGGAAAGCAGGACAGATAAAATAAACAAAAGGAAAAAAATATGAAGTAAAGGATAATTGATTTTAAACAATAATAAAACAGATACCTCCTACCACGTTTTTAAAAAATACAGATCTCTATCTTCCTTTTTGGAATGATAGAAGAAAATTCTGACTCCTTAACACTGAAGTTTGGTAGTAATAGGAGTACTTCCTAGGCTAACAAGTTGGAAAAACTAAGGAGTGCTGTAAGTTTCTTAAATGCAGGTACATGGCTACAACAATTCAATTCATTGCATTATCAAATGTCTCCTCAGAGGAAGAAAGAATCTCAACCTTAACATGGCATGCTCCATTAGCATAAGACAGGAAGCAGGGTCCAAGGAAACTGGGTAGTCAAGAACAAGGCCACACCAAAGGAGAGAAAAGAAGACAGAGTTCCCACTCCTGGGCAAGAAGTTGGAAGCTCTTTAGCCACACATGCTGTTAACTAAATCTGCAACTTTTTGAGTATACTTGGGATTAGCTCTATGTAGAAAGTCATGATAGAGAGGATCTTCATTTTCCATTTGCTATCTAAAGCATGGCACATACACCTACCTTCAAACCAAATAGATCTGATAAATAGTTTCCCATAGGAAGAACCTACCAAGTGACTTCTTAAATGTGATAGGTGTCTAATTAAATGTTTTATAGAAGTTGCTTCTAATTTTTGCATTATCTTGCAATTTAGAGGTGAAGACATGGAGTGTCAAGGTGATTCAATGACATCTCCAAGGATTTACCCTTGTTAGGCCTGGCCTACCCCAAAAGTACTCACCAATCAACATCCCTTACACAAACCCAGCACTACTACTAACTGTTGCTTTTTTTTCCCGTTGGTCTCTTTTCACATATTGTTTTAACCCAAGGAACCAATTCTTTTTGCAAGGCATATGCAAAATCCCAGGTTATTTTTACTTCCCACTGGCAAAAAGTCAGCAAATTCAAATGAAATGATAATTTTTATGTGAGAAAATACTTTAGCATTTTCTTAAAATGGGAAAATAAAAAAGTTTAGGCAAGACACTAACTTTTAACTTGGCAGAAAATAGCCTGATAAATTTCATATGATTTACTAAAATAAAATAAGAACAGTTCAGGTTTTTAACATGTTTGAGAATTAAAGGAGAGTTCTACCATCAATAAACAATGGGTGTTTAGATTTCAAAAGAAGAATCAATGGATATAAGCAGGGGATGTCTGCACAGAGTGAACACTCGAGTAAAGGAACAGTAAGACTTATTCAGGATTTGGTAGAACGGTGGGAGAAACCCACAACACAGTCAGCAACAACAACAAAATTTAGGAAAGGAGGCTGAATGTTGAATCTAGAAATATGTATGAAAGTCGGAGCTCACCAAAAGTACAATGTATTCAGACCTTCATACTTTATACTGAAATATAGGAAGCATTCCTAATGATGAATATCTTTAAGTGACTTGGAAGTTCTCATCTTTTGCAATAAGGCAGGGAAAAAAAGAAATTATATAATTAATTTTGGCAAGGGGATAGAAAGATCACTATTTGCAAATAATAATCTTATCTGCCTATATCTAGATTCTCAAAGAGAATCAAATTGCTCAGTGGAAAGCACTTACTTGGCATGAGCAAAGCCCTGGGTTTGATCCCTACCACTGGAAAAATTATATAAATTTATAAGTAAAAATAGTAACCAAATTGTCAAAATTGTTTGAACAGAAATCAGTCAAATGCAAATAGAAAACAAAAATGTTTAAATAAATTGACTGCGCAGCAAACTGTCATAAAATGTAACAGAAAAGTTTCATTCACAACAGCACAGAACAAAATTAAGACTATAGTGAGAAATCATCTGAAGGAACTCTAACTTTACAGAAGGTCAAAAAAAATTTTAAATAAGAAGCCATAGCGTATTTCTACATGAGAAAACCCAATATTAAAAGATCTCAAATCTCTACCTATTACTGAATACTTTCGAATGTGATGACTTATTAAATAACAAACAGGGACACATAACCCAGAAAACTAATCTGAATGAGGAAAAACTTGCATTACTGATTATGAAAATATTTTTTAATTATAATTAAAAAGAAGGGCTTGGAGAAAAGAGATGAAGACAAAAAGGTAATGAAGCAAAACATAAAAACTCAAAAAGGGTCCAATAACACACAATATACAATAAAAAGAGATTTCACTAAATAGATTTTTACCACATGAACTAAAAAGAATTCCAGAGAAATGAGAGATTTAAATGTTTTTAAAACTAAAAGGAGCCACAAAAACACTAGCAGAAAATATACATTAATAATACTGATCTAATTCCAGGATATGCAAAGACTTTTTAAATATAAAAGCAAAGGTAGGAAGAACAAAAGAAAATATCTTGTACTTAAATTAATAAACATATGTTGATGATTAACAACTAAAAACCAAATGACAAATGATGAAACAGAAAATGTTTGCAGTATATCATGGTGAAAGGGTTAATAAACTTAAGATAAAGAAAACTTTTATAATTTAGTGGAAAATCAGGTAATAACCTCATAGAACCAAACTTAAAGCAAACAAAAAGCAAACTTGAAGCAAACTTAAGCAAACAAAAGTATAAACAAGCACACAAACTACATACAACCAAAACAAGACCGATAGAAAATGTGAAGAAAGGGAACATCACAAATAACAAAAAATAAAAATAAAAATCACAGTCATTAGGTCACTGAGGTTTTTTCTTTATTTTGGAAAAAGTTAATATTTCCTGAAATCGGCATTATCATTTAGTGCAAATGGGAATGTAAATTGGCATCAGTACTTTGGAGGGCAACCCTACAAAAGGTAGTCAAAAATAAATAAGATAAATAAATAAATAAGGCTTTGATCCAGGATTTTCACTTATAGTAATTTAGCCAGAGGAAATCAAAATGCACACAAAGTTTTTCCAAAAGACATAGTGGTCTAACAAAAGGTCAAATGAATCACTGGTGACATAAAAATCATGTCTTAGATTAGTTTAAAGAATTTAAGCAAATCATCGATCTGTCTTGTCAAATGGGAAAAGCAGTTTTCAAAACAGTGGACTACACGTCAGAAACTCACTCCTATTTTTCAAACAAATATATGCGTGTAAGAAAAAAAGTAGAGGAAAAAGATATTAAAATGTATTTCAAAGTATTAGCAATAATTACACTCCACTGGTAAGGCTCAGAAGCAATTTCTATTCACTTCATCACGTTTTTCCATAATTTCCTAATGTTCTGTCATGGATGTATATCCTTTTGCAACCAAGAAAAAATATTCTCTTATGCTTTTTAAATCCTCGTTTGTTAAAAGTGTGTCAATGGAAGATAAACTGCATGGAAAGGATGCTACAAGGGACAAAAGGAGATTCCAGGCCACCAGACCTCTGAAGCTGTGAGTCTAAACCTTCACCTATTCTGGCATTTTTTTTTTTTTTCCCTTCTCCCTTTTTACCTGTTCACGGAAAGTTTGCAGCTTCCAACACCATTTTATTTGCTCCTCCTATGAGTGACAGACCAGAGTGTCCCAAGAATCCTTAATGTATTTTGTGTCAGGGGCCTGTGGGTCAGTAAGGTTATTAATAAACATAGCCTCTTGTTCTAATTTCGGTCCCTCCTCTCCTTCATGCCTCTCCTCCTGCCCTGCTTTTCCTTTCACTTCTCTCTCTGTCTGACCCTTTTCCCCTCCTCCCTAATATAAAGGAATCAGCCTTCATTTTAGCTCAACTTCTGGCACTTTTCCCATAACTCTTTTTTGATGCCATTATTGGTCCTGCTAAGTTTTCATGGGGAATTTAATTTTTGAGGAAATGTTTAGTGTCCTAAATCAATTCGATGCAGCTGAGGCGATGCTATGATCTGAGAGGCATGGGAGACTGGAGGGATAAGCAAAATCGAGGCAAAATACGGATGGGCAGGGGGGTACCTTGTTTGTAAAAAGAATTTCTGTGAGATTAGACAAGATTCACTGACCACAAATTTAGCAGAACGTGAGAGGCCAGGCCTACACAGAAGGACATGAGGTTAGGAGGCAGAAAGCAGATTTGAATTTACTATTTTTACATTATCTTTGTTAAAACAAAAAGAACTTAAAGAGTTCATCACAGGCAGAGTCTTATACCTGCATACCTGTATAAGAGTTATCTGGATACACATATAATTTGATATATGTACATCAATTTTATTTTCCATTTAGAGTTTGATTTACCACCTGAAGTTGTGTTTGAAGGTAAGCCTTGTTCTATTGTTTATTTTATTACACATAAAGAAGTGGTTACATTGCCATCACCAAATGCTCAGATGCAATCTTCAAAACCCCTGCATTTTGTTCGAATTCTGTTCAATTTTTTTGTTGTTATTTTTTACTTCCAACATTTTCTAACTGCAACCTCAAACCAAGGAAGATTACTTTGTGACCTGAAAATAGTCCCCTCCTGGCAAACATACACGCACCCAAAACTACATGTGCTCTTTCAATTCTATTAAACTTTACTTCTTTCTTCTAAAAAAAAAAAAAAAAAAAAAAAAAACACACATTGAATCTCTAAACTTGAGTTCTAAATATGTAACTGAGTTATAGGCACCAATGGGCATTTACTTACCAATGATAAAGCAACATTGTCATGTGGGAAAATATGTAAAAAGTAACACATGATTGCATGTTGAATTATTCATACCTTACAAATTAACCTATTACACTTTCATATTCAAGATCACATTAGTTTTTGAATGTGACCTAGACTACCTTTTTTAAAATGAGTGGAAATCTTTTGGAGCAATGCGATTTTTTAATACATGATTAATCCAACTCCAAACTGAGGTCCTCATACTGTGAACTGTTAAAAAAAATGAAATTACAAGTCTAAATTTATTAAGTAAGATAATTATGTATATGTAAATTCATTATCATGAAACTTGCTAGTTTCAGAGCATTAAAAGAATTGCACCTAACTTTTGGTCTTTGCCAAACAGAGAGAAAATCTATGTGAACTTTAAATCAACTATGCATTCAAGGTTTTGTTTTTTGTTTTTTGTTTTGTTTTGTTTTGTGTTGTTTTGGGTATGGAACCCAGGGTCTCACACATGCTACAGCAAGTACTGTATCACTGAACTACATCCAGTCCTACATTCAATTTCTTTATGGACATCAAAACCACTGCCCACAACAGTTAGAAAGGCAGGGATTCTAAACTCAGCTAAAATCGCCACTGGATGTAGCCATTAATCACACCTGATTGAATATCTAATTTGGTTCCTTTCTTACTCTTTACTTTGTCCTCTTTTTTTTTTTGCGGTGCTGGGGATCGAACCCAGGGCCTTGTGCTTGCGAGGCAAGCACTCTACCAACTGAGCTATATCCCCAGCCCCTTTGTCCTCTTCTTTTGAATAGATCATTCCTATTTGTTCTGTACCAAAAATTAAAGGATGAGTATAGCTTTAAATATGTTCTGTTAAATGTATGGTCATCTCTTATTCATGAGATAAAATTTAATTAAGTTACTTTCAAGGGCAGTATTTTTCTTTACATACACAGGTTTGCATGAGCATTAACTTACTAGTTAATGGTGGGGAAGAAAAAAAACAAGGAAGCTTTTATTGAGTGCCTGCTAAGTACCACGCATCGCAGAAATGGCATGCAGTCATTTGTTGGAGTTTATATGTTATGTGAAGTCCTTCTATAATTTGATTCTGATGTTGTCCTCACAATATCACTATGAAGAAGTTTTTGTCAACTTCAATATACTGATGGGGACAACAGGGTTTACAGATATTACACAACACTCCCAAGACACACAGTTACTATAGCACAAGCAGAGATTCAAACCCAGGCTCTGCCTGCCAAACTACTACTGCCGCTGATTATGAATAAATAAATTTACTGTTTATAACATCAAGGGCTAGGACCCAGAACACAAGGATTAACTCCTGAGGTTTACTGCAACCAGGGATTGAGGTTAGTGACATCTGGTCACTTGGGGATGTTTAAGTGGCCCGAAAAGGACTTCCAAAGAGTCGCTAGGGTTGTACCATAGCCATGATCATGTTAGCATGACAATATATGTGTTATATATTAGAACACCCATAACACTATGGGATTCAAATTAAATAGATGAGTGACTTTGAAAAGCTGAGTACCTTTGTGCCCCGGTTTTATGTATTTTAAATTTTCTATATTTAAAGACGGGTTCGGTTCTAAGGTGTTCCTTTAAATTTTTATAAATAAATGCTCTAAAGATCCTCTATGGGGAATTTTTTTTCTCACATAATAAGGTTGCATGCAAAGCACCGTTTGATGCCCTGTAGCAGACCTTTCTTTTTAATGACCACTCTGTTCGCTGCTTCTAAGTCCCAGCCTGGGATCCGCAGGTTGTGGGACAAGGATAAAGAGTGTGGTGAGTATCAGGCTACAGTTCTTAATGCTCTGGGGATAAGATTTCTTATGAAAACTGGCAGCTTTTTTGTTCTTCTTTAGTCTTTTTAACACACGGCTGGGTCTCTGTTTAGCTGCGCCCGCTGTGGTTGGGACTGTACAGGGCTAAATTTATGCTGCTGACAACTCCCATTGAAGTGTCACGGTGGCACGGTCAGTGGGAGTTGTGTGCATACCCGCACGGCAGTCCGTGGCCCAACGAGTGTAACAGCATCTCTGCCTTGGGAGATTATTGGTATGATATGGGCGATGCGTAATGGATAGGGCAATCTGTGTACAAATTTCAAATGACTTGCTACACCCCTTTCAGATGGTTGCTGTCAAAAGTATTAGCACATTACACACACAACAACCACATATCACGTTACCGGTGGCCCATGCTCCTGTAGAATGGCTCCTCCCACATCTCACAGTAGGTAATTGCTTGGGGTACCTATTGAACATACACAAAGGAGAAAACAGTGGTGAATTTTATTCTTTGAGCTTGACTGTACTAATTCAGAAGGAAGAAAATACCCAATGTGTTTAAATTAGCATGGACTGAGGTTCAAAGAGATTTGCCTATAAAAAGGTATCTCTGAAAGATTTAAATTTTCAACCTGATGGGAACTTGATTTGACACACTGAAGCTGAACCAAGGGGAGCCTTAGGCTGCTATGCACATCAAGACCCACTCTGACGTCAGCCAGCGGCATGGCTCCTGTTAATGAAAAGGTAGGACCATGCAGAGACTTACACATGGTGGATGAAGTTTTAAAACATCTATTTCCTAGCATACATTATTGAATGAGTCCACCTCTGGCTTGGAGATGTGCTAAAGTTTTAAATGAACTTAATGTCTAAGAAGCACTAGCAGTCCTGATCAGCTCCTCTTCATGATGAAAATACATGTTATCTCCTTTCAGTCTGGATCAAATACGAAGTAAGCAACATGATTCTACCCTTCCAAGTTTAGATTGGACTTGGGTATATGATTTTTCTGGTCTTCCATGCTAAATGAAGGCATGGTAGATTTGCCTCAGTAAAGATACTATCGGTGTGTGTGTGTTTTGTTTTGTTTTACAGTACTGGGGATTACACTCAGGGGTGCTCAACCTCTGAGCTATGTCCCCAACCCTTTTTTCAATTTTTTAACATTTTGAACAGGGTCTCATAAGTTACCTAGGGTGGCCTTGACTTGTGATCCTCCTGCTTCAGCCTCCTGAACAGCTGGGATTTCAGGCATGAGCCTGGCTTCAAGATTTCTTTGTTATAATAATATTGAAAATCTGTGAGCATTAGAAACTATAGTATTGATTATATTGTCTGCTTACATCCAGTGTTTAGAACACTATAGAAGCTCATTCACCTATAATCTCAACATATTAGCACCAAATGCCCCTGTATCACTCTAGAGATACATATATGAACAACATTGTCACCTTCCTTAAGGATATTGCCTCAATTTATTTTATCTCTATAGTAAGTAATGCATGTCATATGCCAGACACTAGTTTATGTGCTTTGAAAATATTAAATCATCCAGGCATGGTGGTGCACACCTATAATCCCAGTGGCTGGGAAGGCTGAGGCAGGAGGATCATAAGTTCAAATTCTGCCTCAGCAACTTAGTGAAACCTTGTCTAAAAATAAAAAATAAAAAGGGCTGGGGTTTGTAGCTCAGTAGTTAAGTGTCTCTGGGTTCAATCACTGGTACCCACCCACCCCCAAAAAATGTTACATCATTTAGCCATTAAAACAATGTAGTAATTACATTATCTCCATTTTACAGATGAAGAAACTAAGGCACAGATAAATAAATAAGCAGGAGGCCATATAACTTGTATATTGTCAAATGCAGCATTTAAACCCAAGCAAATCCTATTCCAGACACTCCTCCATTAACCATTACTTATGAGCTGATTGAAGAAATAAATATGCAACTATTTTCAGCATAACACTAGTGACGTGGAAAATCCCAGAAACTCTGGAAACCCAACATCTGCAAAATTTAGTTCAATGATTGGGAAAAACTACTTTTAAAAAAGCTGGTCAATTTGTAAAACAACAAAAGATGAGAGAGAGATTCTAAAAGCTACAAAAAGCCAAAGCAAAATGAAATTTAATGGGGATAAACATGAGACATTCTTAAATGCATTAAATCCACTGTAAAAGCCCCCAGATGATTGAGGTCTGACTCCAGGATGCAGAACTCTTCCCTGATGGAGGGCTCTCTTTAAGACTAGTAATAGGACACGGCAGACAGATACTGTCCATGGTGGTCACAGAACTTCTGTGTATTTTATTTCTTCAAGAGACTTCTTAAAAGATTCTGGAAATCCAAGGCTAACTCAGGAAAACAAAACTTGCTGAGTTATATGGGGAACTGGAAATCTCACCAGTAAAACTCCAGCAGTGGATTGAGGAGTATGATTGTTAACTTCAAGTATTTGGAGGTCTGTAACAGGGTAAAGGGACAAGGCCATTCAATCATATGGCCTCTAAGAATAGAACTTGACCTGATGGATTGATGTTCCAGAGATGTGGATTTTGGCTTCCATTTGAGGAACAGAGCTATCTGTAAACAAAGCTCTCCTACGCCAGCAGCTTGGGGAGATTAAGCCTTCCCCTCCATTTCTCTAGATAACCCTGGACAAACTGGTGGCTTTTGCCCAGACTTTCACACATGTTACCTGCCTTAAATCTGCAACTCCTGAAATTCCTCAGTCTTCATCTGCAGTCATCTCTCCATCTCGAGCCCTGGGTTCAGCAGGAAATTAGACCAATGCTCAAATTTCCTTCCAGAGGTAGGATTCCATGTCTTCTTGCTTTTGTAATGGAGTCTTGAATTTTAAAAAGAAATGTAAATGGATTATCTCTGTTATTATTAAGTGAAGAAATGTCAGAGTGCCAAGTACACAGCCAGCATCCAAGACAGACAAAGTCTGTCCTCTCACACCTAGATTCCGGCTCATCTTTGAATGACTGCTTCTATACAACCAACCTTAGCATTGTTACAGAGCAACTCAGTCCTAACCTTATTCTAGAAAATTGGTCTGGTCCCCCGTGGCCACTATATCATTTAGCTGAGAGCTTACTATCATTTCTAAGTTAATTTGTGACTTAATTGTAAATGTCAGGAAGCTCTGACATTGCAGAAAATGGTAAAATTTTTAGATGAACTGGAGTCAGAAAAATCCAAAGTTGAATACAGTTGGCTTTCTGACCAGTTCTTACCATTAAAATACGTTGACATGTGAAAGATCTGGAATAGCATCCTCTAGGAGTTGCCTTAGAAGACTAAGTACATACAGGATGATTTGCTGGAAATTGAAATGCTTTCCTGCTCTGAGATTCCCACTATCACAGCCTCAATCCTGTTCTCATCAAAATGACTGTCCAAGTGACAGAACTTGAAAAGCAAGAATTCAGTCCCTGACTCTCGTTACTTCCAATTTGATGGTCTAATGGTGGTATTTGGTGTGGCTGAATTTTTAAACTCTGAACACATGCCACTATGGCCACAGGTGAAATGATAACCTGCCTTTTCCACACTGCTGCGTTTGGCAACTTACTCTTCAGGAATAACTACACTTCCCATTTCTTCTTGTTTCTTGATCTCTGGGAATATTCACCCCTTCCCCCTGATCCCTGCAAGGTCAAAGCCTTAACATCAGGATTACGTTAAAAAAAGACAAGTACTTTCAAAAAGTTCTAGAATCACCAGAGTTATGAAAAGTGAAGACTGTTCCTCCTCAGAAGAGGGAGAAATCTATATCTCAGTTTCAATTGTTCTAGATGCCTCTTTTTGCTCACAATATCTGGATTCGCCACACCTAAGCTGATCATTCTCGCCAACACAGTTCACATGATAATAATGTCACGATCTACCATTTGTTACTGACTGACAAAAGCACAATGTATTGGAAAAGGGAGTTAAATTGAAGGGGCATGGTACATAAGCAAAAGATGGCAGGCAGCCTTTATTTCCTAACTTCTCTTGCAAAAATCATTTTTGAGAAACAGCAACCTGCAAAACTCTTCCTGACACGTTTTGTAGTCAGCCAGACTCCTCTTTGAGTGATAAAACCCAGGCCTCCTTTACAAAGGGTCTATGTGTTAAGTGTTTTATCTGGAAGACAATGTTCAGTTCCCTATTCATTGACATTTTTCAGGCAAGTCACAACAGGACTTTTTCACCTGCTTTTCTCTGTACTCAGACACACAGGTCAAAAGAGAAGTCGATGTTGGGCTGAAATTCCTGTAATTTACAATCCCCAGCTTGTGGACCACAGCCAAAGGGCTCTGGGCTACAAAGTGTAAACAGACCATTGTTGCCTCCTAATCTGGGTAATTGGTCCCAAATGCTGTTGCCACTTTACAGATCGATGCTTTACATACTTTTTAAAGAATCTGGAACTTTTCTTTATTGGCAGGGAACAGTTTGCAGTGTTAATTTAGTCTTTTCATCAGCACTAAGATTCCTATAAACAGCCAGGTAATTTCTTTTGGGGGCCTGTAGACACAGTACTCTCAAGGCCTCCTTTGAGAGTTCCTCTTCATTTTCTTATGTGTATCCGTCTCTCGTTTGGTCCCACATCCAAGCCAACTGCCATGTGTTTAATCAACATGCAGTTTCTGAACAAGCTTTCAGATTTCAGAAACAGGGCTATGTCTCATTCTAGCATAGTGTGTTCTTATCAGCACGTTCCTTCAAGGTAATGCACCATAATGAATTTGGACAAAAACCAGATGACGTTTTGCAACATCACCTTCTGAGCACAATTGTGGGGTTGTAGTGTAGGAGTAAGAAGAGTGCTGTTCTGGGAGGAGACCAGGCTTGAGGAGGACTTAGAGGGATTCTAGCTTTCTGACCCTGGGTAGGTAACATAATCTCTCTGATTCTTGTTTCCATATCTGTAGAGATAATAATATATATGGCTTACAAATGTATCATGAGGATTAAATGAGATAAGAAACATAAAGGATATGGGACATTCCATGTAATATTATGCAAAGCTTTTCTTATTTTTTTTATTTTTATTTTTTGGTGTTGGGGATTGAACCCAGAGGGACTGACCACTGAACCACATCCCCAGCTTTTTTGCTTTTTTGCTTTTGAGACAGGGTCTCACTAAGTTGCTTAGGGCCTTGCTAAATTGCTGAGGCTGGCCGCAAACTTGCTATTTTTCTGTCTCAGCCTCCCGAGTTACTGGAATTACAGGCAAACCCAAACCATGCCCATCTATGCAAAGCAGTTTTAAACCTTTTTTTTTTTTTTTCTTTTAATCGTACTGGGGATGGAACCCAAGGCCTCATGCACTCTAGTTGAGCGCTCTACCACTGAGCTACACCCACAGCCCTAAAACATATTTTTAACCTATATTTCTGCTTCCACCTACACAAGACAGGGAATGAAATTTTCTTTTCCTATGAAATCTCTGGATATGGCTTCACTTTTCTAAGTAAATATGGCTTTTTGTGGGTCTCTCAAGACAATGACAGACTGAGTTTAATTTGATTTACTCTTAGACTTTTCTTTTTCGCTTCTTTCCAACCTCCCTACTGACATTTGTAGGCCCTCATTTTTCTTCTAAATATTTCTAGCATGCAGTCTAGTTCTCTAGTAACTACTGCTTAGCCAAATTCTACCTATTTAGTTCTTTCAATCTCTCCTTCCAAGTCAGTCTCTCACCCTGTCATTTTGTACTTTCTTTAAATTTCACTTAGTTCCTCTCTGTCTCGAACACTAAGGCATTCTACATATAATGTAGTTTTCTAAGTGGAGGTTTGGGAAAACAACACCCTTCCTACTTCCGAGATAGGAAGATTGGCTTTCCCCATAAATTTACTACTGCCCTCAAAAGTTACAAGAAAGGAAGACATCCCTCCCATTCATAGTTTGCAGCAGTTCATTTCCCAAAGACCACTGTAACTATATTTTCCCTTGAGAAGCAAAATAGCACTGGACATAAGGATGGAGACTCCAAAACCAGTTGTTCTGGTAGTCAAATCACTCTACACGCAGTGTAACTTTGGGCAAGTTATGCAACTTACCTCTGCCTAGTGTTCCTCATCTGCAGAATAGAAGTAACAGTTTTGCCTGGTAGTGCTTTAGGAACGTAAGTTAATATATGTAAAGCACTTAGAACGGTGCCCAAGAATACTAAGCACCTTACAAATGTTAGTTCATCATACTGCATCCATGTTCCTTTAAAAGAAATTATGCATATTTGGCAATTCAAAGACTGCCAGTTTTCCCTGCTCTGAGTCTCGTATGTTGTCATCTTTCCACACACATCACTGAAAATTTGTTTCATCATACTGTTCTTCCCTAATACAAAACATGACAGGAAATATGAAATAATACAAAACAACAATTCCAAAAATATTTTCTAGTTCCCTCTCCCCTAACCCATCATCCATTCATCATTAGCTAAAATAGGTTGAATGTTTTATTATGAACCCAAAATGGAACCAGTTTATCCCAAAGTTAAGTGAGTCTAGTTTGGGTTTAGGAAAACCTGGTTTGAATTTTAGTGTACCTTTCTACTTTCAAATGCCAATCAAAGATTTATAGTTTCAGGTGGATACCAAATGAAATTGAGTAAGTTCATCTGAGTTTTACTCCAAGTTTTTCATTTGAATGAACTCAAATTTCATACAACCTAATCCTTATATTTACAGTTTTTCTGCCATTTTTACTTCGGTTGACAAGAAATATTAAGTAAAAATTGAGACAGGCTGTCCAGTCTCTAAACAAATTGCAGTATTATAGAATGCATGTATTCCTTTGTCTCGATAATAAATACAATTTCACATTTATTATTAGAAGAATACCATATCTTGATAGCATGTACTTTAATGAGTAGTAATGTTTACAGAATATTCCTCTTTATTTACTATTGTGTTTATTTTCCATAAAATTCCAAATTGTTTAGATGATGATTAGCAATATTCAAAGATCTGTATCAGGTCATTTTTTTATCCCTGGTTCAGTTAAACTGTGACTTTAAAATCAAATGTATATAATGTAAGCTTTCCCCAGTTTTGCATTTTATCCCCCAGAAGTCAGAAGCCCAGACTTTAAGCTAGCTAATATCCTCAAATTATATGCTAGAGGTTTGGGAAGATTTAAGGACAGATCTTTTATATCAAAATGATAGGTTCACAGTTCATGATTGATGATCTTGTGCATATAAATGATAACTGCCCATTAGATAAAAGGACCTTCTGGGATGAGAAGATTAGGCAAAAGTGAGCTTAGAGAAATTTCTAAATTTAATATTTGCAGAGATATGAGAAATATACTTGTAGTTTCTGTGTTATTATAAGACAAAATAATCTTAAATAACATATATGAAACTTCTATCAATGAACTCTGAAAAGATTATTCGTCTAAAATACATTTTTCCCTTCAAAAGTTAAATGAGGGCTGGGGATATAGCTCAGTTGGTAGAGTGCTTGCCTTGCAAGCACAAGGCCCTGGGTTCAATCCCCAGCACCGCAAAAAAAAAAAAAAAAAAAAAGTGTTAAATGAAAGGTTTGCAGTTAAATTAGAATATCCACTTTTAATTTAATGAAATAAAGTTATTCTGAGATTGTTTTTTTTCTTAAGAAAACTGCCAGGTGTGGTGACCCACTCCTATAAACCCAGCCACTTGAGAGTCTGAGACAGGAGGATTGCAAGTTCAAGACCAGCCTGCACAAAGTCAGTGAGATCCTGTCTTAAAATAAAATTACATAAATAAAAAGGGATCCTTAGCCCTTTTTAGTAACTCAGAGGTAGAGTGCACTTGAGTTCAATCCCCATTACTGAAAAAAAAAAAAAAAAAAAAAAAGGAAAAACAAGGAAAGAAATGTACACTATATAAAATTTCCCCCAAGAACGACTGATATCTTTTCATTCATTGGGCACTTTTCATACTGATGAAAAAAAATTAAAAGCTGAAAACACACAAAAAAGTCATGTGCTTTTTTTTCCTTCTTCCAATTTGTAGTCCCCAAACTGCTGCTCATAAAAATAAACTTTACAACATCTTTGAGAATCCCAAAGAACCCCGGTCAAGATTTTGTTGGCTCGAAAAGAAAGCAGTTTTGATATTCAAAATTTTGACCTCCCTTTCTCAATCCCCAAAAGACAAAAACCAGCTAATCTTAGCAAGATGGTAAATTTAAGGGATTCTGTAATCTAACTTATGATCAAACAGTAGGGAATGGGAAAAGACATAAAAAGTTTCAAAAGTGACTCAAAATAGAAAGTTGAGCATTTCTTTAAGAAGCTTTTCTGTTTCTAAATCAGAGAATGAATAGCATATTACTGAAAAACAGTGAAGTTTGCACTGGCATTTTCCATTTAACTGCAAAAAACAAAAAAGTCCTCTTAATGTATTCCACTACTGAATGATTTAAAACAATATCAAACAACAGATTTTTGTTGGTCAAATATTCCAGGTGTCATCCTAGAAAACCAGCCAGCTAAATAATGGACATATCTATACACAGCTCCTGATCTCATCCAACATATAACTCTGCACGCATACGCACGCAAGCATACACACATGCATGAAACCTGACTGGGCTCTGGTCTGGGTCCTTGATAACTCAGGCATATTGTAAGCCCTGGAAAGAATTTTAATCTACATGGTTTGAAAATAGGGGCCTTTTAAATATGCTGCATACAATTTGTGATGGTCATCTCTAAAATGCTGCTCCATTATCCTTTTCCATTTGGAATGAATGAGGCTAATTAATTTCAGGCCATACTTGATGAGGTCAGCACCATACGAGGGGTGCGTGCTAGACATTGCTAATCTCTTTCAGCTGAGAGTGATGAATTAAAGATGAAGCATGCCTTTGCAGGCCTAATTTAGAATGTATATCAAAAAACCTACAGCAAATAATACTATACTATACAACAAAGGAAAACTTGTTCTCTCAGGCTCCCTGAGTTGTGTTGATTTTAAAGACATTTTCAGTCCTCTTTGGAATTCCAGCTGTGGATGGGTGAACCATATCAAGAAAATCAAGCCATCTCTCACACATGGCCATGCGGACAAAAAGTGGGATTAAAGAAGAGAAAGAAAGAAAACAAAAACAAAATACAACAATCAGGGTTTAATCCTTTGTGTATTAAAATTCCACCTACACATTAGGCTTTTTATTTTATTTTATTTTTTTCAGAGCTACCAGACTAACAAAGATCCCAAATTAGCAATACCTGTATTCAAGCAATGACCACCCAGCTCTGCTGGGACAGTTCAAAGCAATATGCTAAATGAGGCAGCCTGTTGTTTTTAAAGCAGATATACTAATGAGGCTTATTAGGTTTTTCCATGTCTCTATTTTGAAAGCCAATAGAGATTGACCAGGTAGATAATGTGATACCTTTTATTAAGCCAAGAAAGAAATTGTAATACAGATGCCTCCAGGCCAAAATGTTCTTATGAAAGTTAATGCTAAGCCAACTTCCGAGTTGTGAAAAGGGAGGTACTCGATGATCTAAACGCCAAAGAGAAGGAATTAGTCATAATTTCTCAAAGCTGACTATTACAAGTCCCTAAGGGTTGCAAGGAAGGCAGATTAAGCCGGAGACTAGAAAATGTACCTTGCAAAAGGTTTCAGCGTATCTAGCAAAAGGAATCTTGACAGGTTATTCCAAAGCATTGGAAATTCCAACTGGTGGCCATGACAGCTCCTAACTTTGTGTCCCAGTAGCTCTCATTAGAACAAAGCTGCTTCGAATTAGGTCCAATCTACATGCTGAATCAATCTTTCATCCCTTTGATTGCTTCTGAAAATATTTATATTTCTTAATAATGCACATTTTGTCTTGCAACTTCTGATTAAACCCAGACGGGGGTTCCCAAAGCAGGCAATGGATCTGGAAGGATGATTTGGGACAGGAAAAGGAAGATAAAAAAACACAGTTTTTCCCATTGGGGAACCATTATAGAATATAAATCTAGCAATTTGGGTTATGGAAGTATCAGAGAAGGATTGTAATAAATACAGATTGGAGTATTATTGTGACCTAATGGAGACTACAGAATATTCTTATTATAGTGTGATACTTCATTGCAGCTTCCACTGTTTGGCTGGTTAGCTTAATAGGTTTTATGAAAAATGATTGTGCGAGAGACTTAGAAAAATTTCATATTACAACCAATAGTAACCCACACAAAGAATCACATCATAAAATAGAGAAATAGTTATAACAAGGACATGACCAGATGATGGAAAGTATGTTTTGTTGAATAAGGAGCATAGTGGAGAGGAGAGAGTTTTTTGTTTTTTTGTTTTTGTGGGTTTTTTTTGGGGGGGTGGGGGTGGCAGTTCCTCTTTTGGGGACCAACGGAACAGGATTAAGTTTCAATTGTGTCACGAATTAGTTGGATGATCCTGAGTAAGTCCCCTAACCTCTACAGATCTCAGGTTTATCTTCTTGCTTTTATCTGGAAAATCAAGTTTCAAACTGTTTGATTTTCAAGAGAATCTCCATTTTTTCAGGTTCAGTCAGCCCTCTATATCAATGAGGCCAAAAAATTAAAAAATTGTGTTCATATTGAACATATACAAACTTTTTTCCTTGTAATTATTCTCTAAACAATAAAGTACAACAATTATTTACATTGCACTAAGTATATTGAGTAGTCTAGAGAAAATTTAAAGTAAACAGGAGGATATACATAGGTTATGTATAAATATGACACTACTGTATATAATGGACTTGAGCATCCTCTGATAGATATTTAATAGGGGTCCTGGAACTGATCCCCATCTGATATGAAGGGGTAACTGTATTCGGTGCTCTCTGGAGGCAAGAAAAAGAAAATAAGAGACTTATTTTAATGCTGAGGTCCTCAGTGCTGGTCTCCAAGAAATGGGAGCCACACTCCCTCCAAGTTCTGAATGTCAGTGTCTCCAAACACTTCAGAGATAGTTATTTCTTTTCTGTTCCTCCTTTCTTTCCTCTTAGAGATCATGAGTGAGAGAAGCACCCAAAAACAGTGTACCTTTGTACACCTTGTTCATTTGGTCCAATTACCCCAATTTAGAGATGAGGGGAAAAAAGACCAATGAGGTTGAGGTCACCTACTTAGTAACTAATTAAGCAGAATTTAAAGCCAGGTCACAGGACTGGCAGGTAGCTCAGTGGTGGAGCACTTGACTAGCATGCCCAAGGAGTTGGGTTCCACCCCCACTGCAAAATGACAATTAATTAATTAATTAATTAAAAAAGAAAGAATAAACTCAGCTCTCTTTATTTCAAAATCAGGGCCTAGTTCACCATAACGCACTGCCTCAGAATCTGAGAAATTTTTGTAGTCTGAAAAATAAGTGAGACTCCTTGCGATCATTCAGTAAAATTCAATGTTCCTTCAAACTGAAAACAGGAACATAGGATAGAGCAGTGGCTTTGCATTCAGACTTCCTGGATTTAAATAACACATCCCAACTTCCTAGCAATAAGAATTTTAGGCAAGTCCTCAATCTCTGCAAGCATCATTTTGTTTTGTTTTCATTTTTTTTTCTCAGATAAAAGAAATAATAGCAGTATCTAAAATAACTGTATAGAGATGAAATAACAAGATGTAAATGCTGACCATAGTTCTAGAATATAGTAAGTGTTAACTGCAGTAAGCATCATATTCATCGTTTCATTCTTCACATGCATAATTATATTTACATAATCACTTGGAGCAAAAAAAATTGTAAAAGGAACTCAGAAGACATAATTTCAAATTGTGCTTCTGTTAGTTTTCTGACTTCAGAAAAATCTGGGCCTCAGTTTACTCAGGAGCAAAACAGGAATTCAGATTATCTACCTGAATAGGATTTCAATAGAAATCAAATGAGTCCGGCATGAGACACTTTTAAAATAAGCAAAGCACTATAAAAATGCAAGAGTTGATGATTTTAGTAAAATATGATTATTCCTGGGTTGGAAAACCTCTGGATGCTTAGAGTTGGTTAGCAGAAAATAAAAAGAGATGATTGTGATTTGCTTCTCAAATAAATCAACTTCAAAATGAGGTACAAAGGGGGCTGAGGTCCAGTTCAGTCACAGACTGCATGCCTACTATTCTGGAGATGCTGGACTCAATCCCTGACACTCCTCTATTACATTTTTTTAAGTGCATGTCCTCCATTGTCACTGCCATCCATTTAATCCTATTCTACTGTTCTCTATGTAAAACTTGCAATTCTTATAATTTTAATAGAGAGCATCAAACAGCTATTAGGTTTCAGGGTTTTAAATAGCAACCCCCCTTTTCTTATTTTGCCTTCCCAGTAAGGGAAAGAAAAATCTAAAAGTAAAAAGAACATGTTTTGTGAAGTATTAAATGATGACCCCCCAAGAAGTCTTACTCTGGTTAAAATACCGCCAAACTTTGCTGTTTGCTCAGCTGTCCATTTTATGTGAACTTAATAATATATTCATTATTGAGAATAATTTCAATTAAGCTAAAGAAGTACTGTGGATTTGGATATGTTTTGTGCATGGGATTATTAAAGAGTTGGGGCCTAAAGGTGTATGTCTATTTTAAAAAGAAATTTTCTGATTGCAGATAACTTCTCAATTTGATTTAGTGTCGAACGATAGTGATGGGGTTGATAAGTGAGCATTCATCGGTAATTCATCTTGTGCTGGTAGAAATTTACAGCAAAGCAGTGCTTTCCCAACAGTGACAAGCCCTATTAATCTTCTTCAGACACATTTCAATAGGTGTTCCCATCTGTGGCCAACATCTAAACACTCTGGCATCAGTGGCGACTTGAAGACACCTTCATTTCAAGTTACACTAGTGAAAATGTGATACTAGATTGTACTCTATTTTTTAACCTAATTCTCTCTCTTCATTCAATTAGCCTTTCTTGCCTGGATTTTCTGCTCATCTGTAACATCATTTCCCAGGGAGAGCTTTCAAAGATTTGGTTTCTTAGAGATGCACAATCTCTCCAAGGTTAGCAACCAACAACTTTTTCACAAATTAAAATTGCATAGATTCGGGTTCTGACAGTCATTGATTGGCTTCTCATTGTGTATGTCCTTAGAAAGTAGAATTACACAAGTAAAGCCTGCCTATGCATTGAGAGGACTGAGAAAGAGGGGAAAGGTACAAAATCTATTTGTATTCATAATAGAAATGCAATTTATTATTCTGAACTATAATGCTTAATTTTAATGTAGGAGAATGTAGGAGCAGAGAGAGGCAATTAGAAGAGAGTGGCAAAAAAGAAGCCCAGTGCTCAATAACCACTTTTACCCATCATATTTGGATCATAGGATGAAATCCTTCTCCTATCTTTCAGTATTCACTGGATGACCTCCCTTTAAAGAAGAAAATAAAGCAATTACTTTAGAGATAAATTATTTCACATCAATTGCCTTAATTCTACCAGCAACATGTACTGGCTGGCTGCAACTTTAGGTGAAAAATATGGAAGGGTGTTTGATTTCAGATTGCATCTCCATGCATTTTGGTGCCATTTTCAACCTCTTAATGGGGTTGGTTTTGCAAAAAAAGTAGATGCAGCGTAACAGTAGAACATACGTAACAGTAGAACAGCATTTTTCCTGTGCATATCAGAAATAATTCAAAAGACAAAACTCTCTGATACATTATTGTTTTTGGAAGGTTAGATACATCTGCATCACTGAATTTTTTGTCATATGTGATCTGGAGATGGGGGCCACCCTCACACATGCATGTGTGCCTATGTAATGATAGTATGTGTGTGGATATATATATGAGATAAAGCTGTGCAGTCTCAAAAAATACTTTCTCCTTCACCCAAACTATTTTTCACAATGATAATTTAGGTTTGTTATAGATCTCAATAACCTTATTGTAGGTGGCAAGTTTAAATGTACCATATTAATAACTTGTTATCCAAGACAAATTAAGTTCTTAGGTGTCAAAAGCACTTGGCACTGGATTATCTACAACACAAGTATTTATTGAATAAATGTTGAGTCCAATTTCATTTTAATGTGACTGGCTGTATGTTTCAGCTTTTTAGGCAGAGATAAAAAACACTCAAACCTATAACTGCTGCAACGTTACACCTGACTTGTCTATTTCTATTACTCTCTCTCAACTTAAATTATGGAAAACAGGCTTGTTCGTTCTTTCTTTCTTTCTTTCTTTCTTTCTTTTTTTTTTTTTTTTCTTTTTTTTCTCTCTTTTTTTCCCTCTTTCTCTTTCTCCTTTTTTTTTTTTTTTCTTTTCCTTTTTGGTTGTTGTTGTTGTGTTCTGAAGAGCAAGGGGAAAGATAGAAAAACGGCTGGCATTCAGCCTAAAGAGAAATCATTGAAACAAATTAATCCTATGCCGTTTAAATTGACATGGTAATCCATCATCAGAGAAGGCAAACTCTGAAAGCAATCTAGAATCTGCCCTGCTCTTTCACTGGCCCTGGAGGCACAAAGACAGATAGTAAAAGAAGGAGGGGGGAAATCATAAAAGTTAGAAATGCCTTAGAAAGAAAAAAATTGACTATATCAGCTCACAGTGTCTTGCCTCTGCAAATCCTCTTCAGAAAGGAGAGGTTAACATTCAACAGTTGCTTTTCCAAATTTACCTCTAAGCGGTAGGTCTCTGGAGTTGAGCTCCCAATGTCAGCCCTCTTTCTCTTGGCTGCTAACTACAGTCTATCCATTGCCCACTGAGTAAAAAAAAAAGAAAAAAAAATTTTTTGACCAACTGGGAGCCTTGGCAGGATCCACACTTAAACAGAAACTTTTCCAAAGTGGTAAGGGGCTTCTTCTGGGGAATTAGGAGTTGGGTTTTATTTTGTTTAGTTTGCTTTTGTTTGGGGGTTTGAGTGGAAAAGAGTGGGAGGGAAGCTTCTTTTTTTTTTTTTTCCCATTATCATCTCATTTTGTACTTGAAGAAAAAGCATGACATTGTTATTTTAAAAAGATAACTTTTGCAACATCTCTAAAAACTAAGGTAAGCCATCATTCCCTGCCACTTATCTCTGTCTTTTATTCTGGAGGCTTATTTTTCAAATCTCCCTTTACTTCAAGAAACCTATAATCATGTGTTGATAGGACTTGATTTAAAAATTCAAAAATTATATATATATAAAGAAGTGTTCCATCTTGGTAGATAGTAGAGATGTAATAAAACCATATCCAGAGTTCAACTGCAAGAACAACGTGCCTATATCTGCAACATACTAATCCTGAGAACTTTTTTCTCTTTAGTTAATAGATGCAATGCTTTTGTTGTTGTTTGTTAAGGGTGATGCACTTTGCACAAAATCATCTCATTATTGCCTGGACATAAAATTTGAACATAAAAGTCAATATTACTTTTCAATTTAATGATGTATTCAGCTATACAGGCAATACAATTTGGATTTTTATATATTTCAAAAATTCACTGTTAAAAATAGAAGACAGAAATTCAAATACCTTAGTACCAATGGCAACAGGGCAGAAGGACATGAATAAAAAACCATACCTAACAGCTGCCCTATTTTAATTTATCTGGGATAGTTTTTTTCTAGTTTACTAAAAAAACTTTGTATGCTATTGAAACTTCAGAATAAATATCACACCTCTTTTCTATAATTAGAATTTTTATTCACTGGCTTTTAAAAGGGGGTGGATAATTCTTGTACACTGACTAATACTTTTCAAAGTACATAAGTTTAGAAGACAAATTAAAGACATTTCCAGGGTAAATAGGAAAAGAGAGTTAAAGGCTCTTATATTAACTATTCATCTAAGGTCATGCCAGCTGTAATTTTAAGACTTGTTAAGAAAGAAGAACAGGTTTAGATATTTGTTTTTAATAGAAACTGAGCTGAAATAGTATCTCTTCAGTAACTGAGCATTCAATTGCACTTCCTTAGACAGATCTGATGCCTTCAAAGTTATTTTTAATTTATATACAATGTAGACTTCTGAAATATCGTACATGACTTTGAGTCATTAAATTAACCAAAATCACAAGAAAGAAAATCAATGTGTAAATAAGTTAAGTCTTCATCATTCAGGAGGTCTGGAAGAAAAACTACCTTTTAAACCCCTTACTGCTTATATTTCACAATACTTTTAATTAGTTGGTCATGTGGCAACAAAGTGTATGCAAAATGGAAAGCCACAATATATCATTGGGAATAAGTAAATAAGTTATGAACATACATTCTGCAAAGAAATAGGGTTCCCTAATATTTTAACTTCTCTTTGAAATGTGATGTCCTGTGATCCTATCAAGAAATACCCTATGTGACATTTGTCACTGAAGTCAACATTCCCCTCCTTTAGTTATTTCAGTTTTGCTTTAACCACTTAAAGTGACATCATCTCAATTAATTTGCAATAGTCAGATACACAGACAACTCTTGAAAAAGATTGATTAATTTATAATAAATTATAATAAATAATACCCTGTATTCAAAATAAAAAGTATAATGTAAATTTTCTTCAAACAATGTTCTTTGTCAACTCTCAATATTTTCTATGGTCAAGAAACTGGACATGAAGTTAAACAACTTCCACTTAATTTTGCACAATTCTTTATTTTTAAGAAGTACTTTCAGCATTTTAAGAAATCAACCTTTCTAAGAAGAGAAATGAGGTTGTAATGTAATTAATTAATTGTTTTCCAAATTCATGCATAATATTTCTTTATTAAGTGGTGATCCCTATGATGTATGTGTCTGTCTCTGGTCATCTACTTATTTTCAAGTTATATGCTTTATATTGAAACTGGCTTTTTTATTTTAAAAGAAACCTAAAACCCAACTGAATAGAAATTACTCCTTAAATCATACTTCTCCTTTTGAAATTCACCTTGAGTTTGTGGTTAAAGGAAAGTCAATCAAATAAATCCCCATTTGTTGTTCTGCTTGTATTTTCTTGAAGAACACTGATGCAGCTAATTAACAATATTAATTTTTCTGGATACGTGCCTAACACCTCCACATTTAAGTGACTGGCACTTTATACCATTTGACTAATGCTTTTTTTTTTTTTGACATGCCAAAAATTAACTGTCATTTTAAATATTTTATTACCAGGTTCTTGCAAAAGTGAAAAATACAGAATCAGACCATTGTTCCTTATTTTGCCCACTTTTAAATACACACTGATGCTCACGTGGCTTTAAATGTCTTTAGAACTTCTTCAGCAAGATTTGTCTAGAACATCATATTAACATTAAGATTAAAAGCATGTAGAGCCCATATCAGACCTGGTTAAATGGGCAAAGCTCCCCCTCATATGCCACCATCTCTAACCTATTCTCCTTTAGTTCTTCAATCCATTGAAAAGTTTTTTTAAAAAAGTAGTATACACCTGATTTTTAAAAATCAATATATTAGATAACAGATGCTCAACTTTTGTTAAAACACCCTGCCAAAGCTACCAAACTGTAAATCTGATGTTTTTGCTTTTTAAGTGTCTATGACTTTGCAAGCCACAATAGTTTTACCATTACTAAGTTCCTTCAGCTTCTATTTCAACAATAGTGATTCCAAGGAGCTCATTCAAAACTCCTTTGCCCTGCCTTCTGCCAGGCTCCAGAATGTACACAAGTGACAGCCTCTATCTAGTGTTTGAGTGTATGAACCTTTAATCCATCAAGGAACTTCTAATACCACAAGAATATATATACACCTAAGTGTATACACCTCATGCACATGACTATCATATTACAACCCATTAAAATGCCACCAGGTTTGAAGCCAGCAGAATGCATTTTTCTAATCTCATCTACGTTTTATGGCTCTAATTTGGCTCCTGACAAGATTCTAAATTAGCTTTTACTTTGATGAAAGAAAGTAAACTGTATGTTGGGGTTTGGGGGTTTTTTGTTTTTAAAATTCCCTCACACAATAATCAGTTATATACATATTAGTCATATTTTTAAAGTGAACTGGGTACTCAGTTAAATAGAAGAAATATTTCACTACATTCTATTTTCTTACTCCCTGAAGTTCATTTTCATAGAGTGTGCTGTGTTGATGGATGAGACTGTTGTCTCTTTTGAGTGGAAACTCCTTTGGCTTAGAAGGGTGGAGGTGGGGGAGGACCAGTGAAGTGCTAGAGCTCTAAAATCATTGCAACTAGCGTACTTATTCTTCCTTCTTTCCCTCCTTCCATCATTCCTAATTTTTCTCCCTTCCTCCTTCCCTTCCTCCCTTCCTTGCTTCCTTTTTCTACAACTCTTTGTGGTTGCTTAGTGTAGTTAAACTTCGCTGCGGCCAAGACCAAGAAGGGTTAATGGAGACCAGGCTTCTGACACCACTCCAGGTCAGCGGTGCTTTCGAGCTTCCAACACAGAAATCAGAGGATTACTGAGGAAGGAATTCGAGGCACTAAGCGCCTCACACCTGAACACAACACTTCAATCCATTAGGATTCATACACACACATACACATATGTGTGTGTGTGCGTGTGTGTATATATATATGTGTGTGTGTGTATATATATATACTTATGGATATATATATATCCATTCTAGAAAACGGTTAATTGGATCTGCAGCTTTATTTCCTGTTGCACGGAAGAACCAAGAAGGGCAGCCTGAACTGACTCCTTCCAGCTGCCAAGAAAATAAAGCAATGGGGTGGGGAATGAACGTTTCTCAATACATTCACACGTACACACATACAGGTAGCTATCAGTGTCTTCGGGAAGGGTGGATTTTGGAGAAAAGATTAAGAGCGGGAGAAGAAGAAACGAAAATGATTCTTCTCTTTCCCCGCCTTCCGCCCCTTATTTCCCCCAGAAATTAGTGCCTTCTTGACTATTTGCAGCTGTTTCTCGAACCTCAAGATTTGTTCACAGTAGCGAGAGAGACTCGCACTTCAAGAAGTGAAAAGCCATTTTCGCGCCAGGACTCTGCTGCTTGAGTTTGGGAAGGAAGGTTTCTCTGTCCTTTCCAGCAAATCTCAGCCCCACCACCAAAGCCTTGCGAACTTCAGCAAGTTCTGTAAGTCTTTACACACCCGACACTTTGGCTAACCGCACCCAGCCTTGGTGTCCAAGACGGATTCCCATCCCCTGGGGTGTGGCCTTGCACCCTCAAAAGCTGGTTTCCTGCCCAGGAGAGAAAGAAGCCGTCCTGGGGCTTCATGGTGTATGTCACCCTGCCTCCTGATTTCTTCCCCGGCCTCACACTTCGTCCCACCTGTCCATGACCGACGAACCTGGAATCCACTCGCTCCACAATCCCCAGCTGGTTCCGCCATCCGGCGGATACTCTCCGGGTGGGTGGGTGGAAAAGCAGTTTTGAGGGCTGAGCCCTCTCTAGAAATACTAAAGGAGAGGAGAGGCAGACATTTACCAAAGAGGAAGTTAAGGAAGTCTAAGGTCGCAGCT
Organism: Glaucomys volans; assembly: GCA_020662805.1. Lineage (NCBI taxonomy): Eukaryota > Metazoa > Chordata > Mammalia > Rodentia > Sciuridae > Glaucomys > Glaucomys volans. The sequence continues at coordinate 2,036,337 of JAJEJO010000176.1, read as the reverse complement.
GGGAGGAGCCCCCAAAAAGCCAGGGGGAGAAAGCAACTCTTTTTGGGCTCCACCTTTGCAACCCGAGGCTGCATGGAGACAGTGCGCGTGGCGAAATGTGCCCGCGTCCCTGCCTCACTCCTGCTTGCACCTGGCCACAGCCACTGGTGGCGTGGAGTCCGAGGCTCCCACGCACTCAGCCCCTCGGTGGCCCAGCAGCCCTCCCACGGTGCTTGCCCTGGGAAGCCCGGTGGCTGCAGGTTCCGGCCGCTTGCAGCGCCCTCCCATCTCCCGTCGATGAGAGAAGGACCGAGGCCTGCGCCCAGAAGCTCCCTGGCGGTGGTGGGGCCGCCTCCCTGGAGACTTGCAACCCCCCTCCCAGCACTGCCAAATCCCTGAAAGCCTCGTCCCCCTTCGTCACCCCGGGGGCTTCTAATCACTCCGTATCGATTTCCCTAACTCTTTTCATCCCGTTGAAGACACATCTTAAAACACTCCAGCCCGGAGTGTGCTCTGGGCTTTATCCACACTAATAAAATGATTTACCCTTCTCTCCGCGCTCTCCTCACAGAGGAAAATCGTTCGAGCCCCGGCTATTTGTGTGTGATCAGTAAATATTTAGTGCGGTGACATCCTCAGCTAGGCTTTGGATCGATTCCGGGCCCACCGGGAGGTGTGCACGGTCCGGGCGGGGCAGCGCCAAGCCCGCGGATGGAGCTCCTCCCGCCCTCGCTACCGGCCGCTGATTTACGGCCTGTGCAACCCGCACAGGGGGGGCCAAAGCGCGCCTGGAAAATTGGCTTTTCAACCTTTTTACTTTTGACATTCAGCCACTTCCCCAGACTCTAATTCTCGCCCCCTCCCTTCTCTCCCCGCTACCAAGGGCGCTTCGCGCCCCGCGAACCTTTCATGAAGCCGTGCGCCACGCTCGCGCCCCTGAGGTTCGGAGACCACCTATCACAGTCCTGCCCTGCGAAGCAGGGAGGCCCAGCCTCTGGTACCGGGGTCGGCTCCTTGGGGCAAGATGCTCTCGGCCTGCCCACACCTTCGAGAGCGGAGAGCCTGTGAAGGAACCCAAAGCAGCATTTGCTAAACAGAGCCCCTTTCTTCGCTACCCTTTCGCGGCCTGTCGCCCACTCCATAGTCTGGTCCTCGACGCCCCTCGAATCGGTGGCGTCTGCTGGGAACTTTACTTTCCTCTCCGAGATACTTCTCTTTAGTTATAAGCGAAGAAGCTCTCAGCTTGGAGATATTGAGAGGGTACATCTTGCCCCGGGCTTGGCTGCCAGAGAGTTGCTACACGGTTATGGCAGTGTCACTGTTCGCTTGGCCCTATTCATTATTCCAGAGCCACACCCTGGACTTGGGACACCAGAAGATGGGCCCGACCTGGAGTCGGGCACCGCCAAGGTCTCACCGAGTCCAAGGAGACCCACCACCTCCACCTCGGACTACTATCTTGCCCAGGTAGTAGATGAAGACGACCAACCCCTCGGGCTCCAAAGTTCTTGCAATGGAGACACGGGCCTGAAAGCCTCTAATACTGGTGCCCACCTGTTAGCCGGCCTGCTCTCTCACCTGGAACCTGGACCTTTACAACTCCCCTGGGGCTCAAGAGGAAGGTGCTCGACCTTGCTGTGTCCACACACCCCTCCCGAACACTGGTGCCTTCGTCTTTGTCCTACACATGGTTTTCTAAACCGCCTTATCTGTAGACTATATCTTCATACTAATGCATACTTAATTGGTCCGTCTTGACTGTCTATATAAAACAATTTAATTAGGGTGCTTTCCTGCTTTGGAGAGCAAGGAAAAAAATCTGCCCAATGCTTATTGTATTTAGCACCAATACAGGCAGAAAATGTAGCACAAGTTTTTGGTTGAAAGAGCACCTCTGTGTCCATTGAAGGGCGTTGATCCGAAAAGACAGAAAGGACAAGTAAAATCGATTTGAAGCGACCCTCTCTGTCCCTTTCACACCATTCAGAAACTCCATTCCTTCTAAGACAAAGACCAGCGCCTTGGGAATTCTGGGGAAAAGAGGACTCCAGTCCCACAAGCCTAGGGCACTTTTTAAAAATTCTTCAATATTCCACTTTAAACCTGGACTCAGTGCTGTGCCCCCTGCATGCTGGTTTCACAGTCGCCCTCTCTGAAGAGCCAGTCAGGCTGACAATCTTGATTCCCCTACCGGCTTGGCCTTCTGATCAGGGGGCCAGCCTTTTAGGGTTAGTGCAGCCCTCACCTTTGACCCCCCCGCCAAGACTAGAGTGGCTACCAGTGCCACAACTCTGGCCAAAGTTAAAAGAAAACAACGACAAAAAAAATCTTACTCCTAAACCCAGGGAAACCAGTTCTGCTTCAGCTGCATGACCCACCTTACCCAATAGCCACCTCCATCCCCCAAATTTTACTTCTTCATTTGCAATGACCTGCCCTAGCCACCTCCGAAGGAGGGAACTTAAGTTGTCAGAGCTGCATCTCTAGGTTGCGGTGAGTTGCCCAGTCTAATTGGTCCTCCATTAGGAAACCAGAATGCCAGATTATCCCACAGGCGCCCAGGCTGGGGAAGGCAGTCATCGATCAGACCTGGCAAAAAAAAAAAAAAAAAGGAGGGGGGAGAAGAGGAGAAAAGAGTAGTGCAGGGAAGGGGAGGAAAGAGGCCCGACTGTGATCACCTTCACCTGCCCTGGGTCAGGCCTCCAGGTTCAACGATCCTTCGACCTTCAACTAGGGTTGAAGGGGGCAGGACGAAAGGGAGGGGGCACCCCTGAGTTACACAAGTGGCCTCCTTCTAGTAAGAGAATGAGTTCACCACCTCCCCAGAGGAGCCTCACCATCCATCCACTCAGTATAACTGATGAGACAAACCGCAAGGAAAAACTTCTGTAGCCCATATTTATGGTATTAATGAATAGTTTAAAAAAGATTTACACTTCTTATGATCAATATTCTGAGTTATTTCCCTCAAAGTATATAATTACAGTGTCTTCAGAGTTTTCATCATTGTTTGAGGTGGCAAAACCATTTGTAATTTTCATTAGCCAGTAAACATGTAATTAACATTCAGCACTGTGTTTAACTTAATTCCTGTTTAAGACAAGGACAAGAAGCAGCCCAAGAGCGTTAGTTCCATTTGTCAAGTCTGACATACATCTTACCATAACAGTTTCCTAAAATAAAATATCCGTGTTTCCCCATTATTCTTCTCTTAAAACAAAACAAAAAAAAATCCATTAGTTAAAACTGTATTAAACTGCAAGAGGCAGCCTAGTTTATTCTAAATTTTTGCTAGTTATTATATTCCTACTTCCTTTATTCATCTTGGGGAGTGATAAAGGGAGGGGTGAATTAAGCATTCATTATATGAAGGCATGAAATGGGGAACCCCTCCCCCCAAAAGAAATAATTTCCTCTTCAGGAAAGTTCTAGAATGGGCACCAGAAAGGGGAGGGAGGCACTGATCCACAGGGGAGAGGGAAAAATCACTTGGGGAGACTTGAGTTAAAAGTAGAAAATGAGAATTCCAGCAGATTCCTAGGAAAATGTTGCCCTCCTATTTCAAGTTCTATCTTTGATCCAGGGTGAGAGGAGCCTGTCTGCCAGTCTCCGAGGCTGCTGCTTTTTCCCCCTCCTCTCCCACCTCTATTTTTTTCCCAACTTGCTTTAGGATTAGCCTCCATCCCTCTCGACCCCAAACAGTGGAATTTGGCTGTGCCTCCGGTCGTCTTGCTTTGCAATATTGCCTATAGTTGTTGGCGGTTTTCTGCTAAGACTGAGCCGTTTGCTCCAGCCTCCGACTAAACTCATTAAGTTGGGAGATTTTTTTCAATTGGACGGGTGTTTTTAAAGTCTCGTCTTTCCAGCCCCAAACAAGGTGTAACAACGCACTCTTCCTTCTAAGGAATGAGATGAGAGACAAGGATCACTCCAGACATCTCCTACCTACGGTTTGGGGTTTTTTTTCTTAAAGGCGAGGCTTGCATTCCTCAGCAGTTATGTACAAAGCTCCCTGAAACCTTGTCTCTCTAAAGTTAGTGTGCAGGGTTTTCCAAGGCTGAGAACGCCTAATACATGGGGAAGCACTTCCTTGAGGTGGAAGATCTCTCCCTTCACCTTTACTCTTTTTCCCTGCAGGCTAGTGCCTACTTTTTATCAGTTTGCACAATCGCTTAGATAAACACCGAGGAGGAGATTCTCTTTAATTATCAAAGACACATCTTTTCAGGGGGCCAACAAAGCGTTTATTTCACCCGCCAAACTAAAGGAGAGTTATTCCAGTTTAGAAGGAAGATGCAAGCGGTTTGGGACCTTGAACAAGGCAAATATGGTTTTGGTATGTTTACTTACAGTATTTTTTTTTTCCTCTTTCTCTCCTTTCTCACTTTTCTCCTTGTGTTGTGTGGGGTTGGGGATGACTTGGGGCTTTTCAGAAAATCGTTTGCTAATGTGTGTGAAATGCCTAGGACTGTGGTTTAAGGGGTTTGGGGAAGGGGGAACAGAATCAATTCAGTGCATTGCCATATTTTATTATGTGTGTGGTAGAAGAAGTGATGGAAGGGGGAGAGAGGGAAAATACAATTGCAAAGCTGCCAAAATATGATTATACCAAAGCATAAAGACTGCGGTGCCTTCCATCTCCTCCTCCTCCTATCTTCTCAAACTCATTTCCTTCTATAGAGCAAACTGAAAACCAGTCCTATGAGCCTGGTTTTCCAAGCAGCAGACGACTCGGTTTTCTATCAAAGGAGCTGCTAGGCTCGCACCAAGTATCAGAATTTACTGTTCGATTTGCTTCTGCGCTTCATTTTGCAACCTTGTGCTACTGACAGCCAGGGAGGCAGGGAGGGAGGAAGGAAAGCCCTGCCGGTGGCCCTCGTCCGCGGTTCGGGAAGGCGAGCGCTCGGTTAAGCTAGGAGGAGAATCGCAAGGAGAAGGGTACTCACCATCGGGCGGGGTGGTGGAGCTGGCGTGCGGATTTCAGGCAAACGTTTACCTTTTTGCTGTCTATTGCAACCGCGCTGGGCTGACTTAAGAAGCAATTCTGTGCTCTGTCCAAAACGTTCGGGGAATGGTTCCTCATTTTTAAAAAGCCAGCGAGAGAGGCGACAGAAACAGAGAAAGAAAAAAAAAAAAAAAAAAAGAGGGGGGGGGGGGGGGGACGCACATAAACCCAGTTCAAAAAAAAAAAAAAAAATCATCACCTCTTCACCAGTGACTCGGGAAATGCAGAGGCGGCGAGATCCGAGTACAGTCCAACCAAGCCAGAGCCAATTAATTTTAAATCCTGAAGAATTATTCAGATTAAAATGTACAGAAGTTTCATTCTCCTATGCCTACGTGAGCCCCAAGTCGTTTCCCTTTAAGAGCTCCTTTTCTTTTAAAGTTGAATTTTAGGCAGAGAGGACTCTTACACTAGGGGGCAGACAGATACTGTACTTGCTCCAATCTTAAGCAATTTTTTCCCTCCCAGCATATGCTCTGATTTAGTACTGTAAATTTTTCAGAGGACCCAACTCTGACAGCCCCTGGTGATTTTCAAAGTACCACAAGCCAGTGGTTAAAAATTGCATTGACTTGGAAGTTCAGAGGGACACAATGGAAGCCCCTTTCCCTATTCATGGAGCTCCAGTGTGGTGGAAGAGAAAAACACACACGGACTAGATTGAGGGAGAGGAGGAATTCAATGAATCCTGGTGGAAGGAACTGGTTTCTACTGAGTTCAGAGTTAAACTCCGCATGTGCTGGGGTCTGTATTCATATTGTGATTTAATCTCTAAAGAATTAAAGACTATCCGGTCACTTTCTGCAAGAAAATCATATTCCTGCATGTTTGGGTTTTGGGGTTTTTTTTTTTCTTTTTTCAGATTAAGACAAATGTTTTTTCAACTTTCACAGCCAAATTAAAGCTTGCCATTCCTCTCATTAAAATAAATTTACATTTGCAATAAAAGACTATGCTGGATTTTAAAAAGACAATAATAATATTTGATATTTATCTTTTAATCTGAGAACTTTTTGATCTTAGAGTTCAAGCAAATGAGTGTGTCTGAAGAAGACATTTTAAAATTTCTACATCCTTTTTCTTCTTGACCGCTGTCTCTTCTTCCATGCAATAAACTGCAATTCATACGATTAACTACAATTCATACGATATCCCCCCTTCTAAACAGCATTTCCATAACTAAATGAGTCCTAAAATATAGAGTGAAACTCCTTTGACTTCATGGTAGCCCTGTGATCATATGTGTAACAGGCTCCAATTCTGTAGGACAGATAGTTGGGAAATTCTTCATTTTCAATATAAGGCCATCAGAGTCTTCAAATTCCCCCCCAAATCTCTAAATGAAGCTCTTCCTCCTCATAATCATCACTTCATATGTGTGTAACAACTGATCTTGCTATGAAAGTGTCCATACTCAAGAGGCAAGATTAAAATTTCCCTGTAATCAATTATTCTCATCTTCTATTAAATTGGGGTGGGAGTAGACATTAGATTTCCCATCTCAACCCCAGCTCCACTGTATGGCTGAGTTTGCCCCTAAACTTCTGACATTTAGAGCATTAGGCAATGTCTCAAGTCATAGAAGTTGAAAAGAGAAAAAATCCCCAAACCTTTCACTCTGAAATTATTTCTTTTCCATCTTTCTTATGCTCTTTTGGAGAAAGTTATATTGTCTCCAATCAGCCTGAAATTCTCAGTCTGGTTTTACTCTGTGGCAGTCTTGTTACATACCACATTTATGATAGTTCAGTGTCCACTATAAGTTGTTATTTCTTAAATATTTAATTAATGACAGCACCTGAAACTTTGGTGAAATATGTGATTTCAACGAAGAAAGACAAGGCTAAAAGGTTTCCAGGTTGTAGATTAAAGAGAATTTTTCATTCCCTGAAAACCAGTCCCTTTCTGTTCACATCTGTACTTAGTCCTTACCTCGAATTTTGTCAATATGTATAAAAGAAACTGACACAAAGTGCAATCTAAATATGTCAATTACATGTATGGTTTATTTTTTAAAATATTTTATCTCATCAATTTTTAAACTATCAAGGATGCTTTTCGGAAGTCATCAATTTACTCTTTATGGCATTCATTTTCCCCCTGGAGCTTAGCATCTTTTGTGTAAAATATTGGAATTGTTCATAAACCGTTTGGCTTTCAGGTTTACAGTTTTTCTTTGTGCAAAGTGTATCTGATAGAAATACAATTCTCTTGTATAAATGTGGACTAATCACAGTTCACTGACCTGTCATATTCAAAAGCAAGATTATTGCAATGGAGTATGTGGTCTGAGGTGGTGATTCTATGTGTTTGATGCTTAAAACCAAACACCCTGGAATTCAAAGACACAACCATGCCCATTATTTTAGCAACATTGAGTAGAAAGGCATAGACTATGAAGTTGTTCTGTTTTGCAGTGATTCTCTTGAAGTAGAATATGGCTTGTATGTGGTTCTTGTGAGTTGTCCTGGTATTTCCAATTTGGGGCAGAATTTCTGGGTGTGTTTTAATGACCTTAAGAATGACTAAAAGGAACTTGAAGAACAATGAAGTCGGTACTCAACTGTTCTATAACCTAGAAGCATAGTCGCGGAAGTCTTTGTCTGTGTACATTGACAAATGTGCATCTGATACATGTGCGCTTACATGTGTGTAGAGAGGGTGTGCACAGGCAAGGTTGAGCGGATGCCTCTGCCTGTCCATCAGCGGGCAGAATGGTCTTTTCCCTCTTACCAAGACTGGGCGTGTGGCAGGATGTTGGCTTGTGAGTTAGCTAAAATCAACGAGAGAAAATAAAGTTGAGGAAAATTTATCTTAATTGCGTCATGACAATGAGATGAAGTCGACTTCTGCTTCTTAGCATCGGAAATGCTTTATTTGAGCAATTAAAATGTCAGGCCCCAAACCTGTGAAATGTTAACCCTACAAAGAAAAGACAGACATTGAATGCCCCCCAAACAAACAAACAAAACTGAGCTACCAAACCGAGAAAACGATCAGAGTTGATTAAGAGAAGGGGTTACCATCACCCGGATTTGGCCAAATATTTCGTTTGGAGTATGACTGCAAGCTCAGAATGTGGCACCTTCCCACCTCCACACCCTACCCTTCTACAATGAAACCCAGGAACTTTTCCCTTTCTTTGGCATTGTGGGCACCAAGATGCGCGGGGAGTTCCGGGCGGTGCGCAAGCGGCGGATTTCGTGGCATCGCCAAGTTGAGAAAGGCAAGTCCTCGATTCCATCCAAAGCCTCTCGCGGAGCCTTTAAGAGGCGTTGTGTGTGCGCGCCGCGCTCGTCTCCCCGCCGGGGCGGAAACCTAGGGTGCGAGGTGCGGGTAGAGCGGGGGCCGCGCTCCCAGGGCCGGCGCTGGCCCATCCCCCGCTCGGCGGCAGGGGCGGCGCGGCCACCCGGTCCCCGCCCCCCTTCATCCCCCGCGCGCCTCGCGCAGCGATCGCGACGCCGCTCGCGCTAGGACCGGGCTGCGCCCACGGCCGCCATGGCGGGGCCGCTGCGCTCCGGCCAATGACGGCAAGGGGGCGGCGCGCGCGCGCCTGGCCAGGCCAACCCCGGCTGCTGCCTTATAAGGCGCGCCGTCGCCATGGCAACGTGCGCTAAGTTGCAGCAGTCGTGTCAAAGTTCACTATATAGAGAGCTCAGTGAGCTGATCGCGGAGAAGCCACTTCTGCCAGCCCCGGCGCCTATAAATCGCATTCCCTCCCGCGCCCCCCTTTTTAGCATATTTGATCACTTTGATTCTCTGTTCTTTTCTCTCCGCGGTGTGTGTGTGCGTGCGCGCGTGTGTGTTTTCTTCTCCTCCTCCTCCTCTCCCCGAGTTGCCTCCTTTCTCCGGTTGCCGTACTGCCTTTTTTCCCCTCTTTCATTCTTTCTCTCCGTCTTTTTCTCCCCCCTCTGCGCACGAAGGATGTGCTTCTAGGTGGTGATCTGCCCTCCTTTCTCTCTTTTATCATTTCTCCCCCGCCGCCGGCGAGTTGACTCTTTCCCTATGTGTGTGAGGCGGCAGCGGCAGCAGCAGCAGCAGCGGCGGCTCCGGCGGCAGCAGCAGCGGCAGCAGCGACTTCACCGGCGGCGGCGGCGCTAGACGCGGCGGCTCCGGGCCCGACCCGGCGGCTTCGGAGGCGGCTCCGGCGGCGGCAGCGGCCCGGGCGGCCCTCAGGGAGCGAAGAGCGGCCTCCACCAAGCGACTGCGAGCAGCGGCCACCGGAGCAAGCGAGGCGCGCGCCGGGCGCCTAGGGCAGGCGGCGGCGGCGGCGGCCCAGCGCCAGGACGACGCCGCGCAGCGCCCGACGCGGACCACTTTCATGCTGATTCCCCCGGACCCGGGCAGTGCTCTGGCCACTCAGCGGGCCGCCGGCCTCCGCCCCGGCCTGCCTGGCTCCCTGGGCGCGCCCGCGCCCGGCGCCTCCGCTCTCCTAGTCCTCCAGATTTCGATGGCTTTCCTGAATGGCTGACTGTGGGCTGCCCTGGACTTGGCCCCCGGACAGTCGCCTCTCCTCCTCCTCCTCCTCCTCCTCCTCCTCCTTCTCCTTCTCCTCCTCCTCCTCCTCTTCCTCCTCCTCCTCCTCCTCCTCCTCTTCCTCCTCCTCCTCCTCCTCCTCCTCCTCCAACTCCTCGGCTGCACACCAGATCTGAGAGCGAGAGAGTGAACGAGAGAGGGAGGGAGAGAGTGAGAGCGAGCGAGATCTTTGGAGAGATTTTTTTTTTTTTTTTGCCTCCTACTTCTGTCTTCAAGCCAGACAATCGACTTGCAGCTCTCCCTCCCCTCCCTCTCTCTCCACGTTCTGCTCCCACTCGCTCTCCCCTGTCCCCTTCCCCTCCCCTCCCGACGGAAACCCCCCGAAACCAACAAAGCTGAGCCGAGGGAAACAAACAAAACAAACACACCGGGCCAGACAAGCAATCGACAAAACTTTGCAAAAGCAAAAACAAAAAAGGAAAAACTAACCAACCTCAATCAACTAGCCCTGAGCCACCCGGGGCGCCCTCCCGCGCCCTCTCGCACCCTCGCACACACAAAAGGCGGCGCGCCGGAGTCCGAGACCCCGGAGCCGCCGCCGCCCCGCCGCCGCCCGCAGCCAGGGGAGCAGGAAGTCCGGACTCGGCCCCCATAGATATGGCAATGGTAGTCAGCACGTGGCGCGACCCCCAGGACGAGGTGCCCGGCTCCCAGGGCAGCCAGGCCTCGCAGGCGCCGCCCGTGCCCGGCCCGCCGCCTGGCGCCCCGCACACGCCACAGACGCCTGGCCAAGGGGGCCCGGCCAGCACACCGGCTCAGACAGCGGCTGGCGGCCAGGGCGGCCCTGGTGGCCCGGGCGGCGACAAACAGCAACAGCAGCAGCACATTGAGTGCGTGGTGTGCGGGGACAAGTCGAGCGGCAAGCACTACGGCCAGTTCACGTGCGAGGGCTGCAAGAGCTTCTTCAAGCGCAGCGTGCGGAGGAACCTGAGCTACACGTGCCGCGCCAACCGGAACTGTCCCATCGACCAGCACCACCGCAACCAGTGCCAGTACTGCCGCCTCAAAAAGTGCCTCAAAGTGGGCATGAGACGGGAAGGTATCGGCCTCTCATTTCTCCCTCCTTCACCCGGGGTCCCGGGGCCCTGGGTGCGTTTGACTAGTCTGCTCTGGGTAAGGACACAGAAGCCCCAAGCTCTTCTCTTCGTATTGCAGTCGAAAGGGGTTTTATATACTAGAAGCGAGTTCTGCACTGGAACCCAGACCCCTAAATCCGCATGCTTTGGCAGACTGATTTCCTTCTTTCTCTTCGCGCTGTTTTCATTTCCTATGCATTGATTGCGAGTTCATTGGAGTTCACCCTTCTACAAGGGATGGGGTGTTTGTTATTTTAAAGCCTGGTCTCTCCCTCTTTCTGAGTCCCCTTGTTTTCCTGCATGTTCAACATATGTCCCTCCTCCCCACCCCTTTCCCTAGCCCCCACCCTCTCAAAAAAAAAAAAAAACACCCTGAGATTGTACTTTTGTACAGGAGGTTCAAATTACAAATGGCAATTTTATGCACTTCGCCGTATTAACGCTGCTGCCCGGGCAGCGCTCATGTGACCCTCCGTGAATTAACATTCTGCTAAAAAAAAAAAAGGGGGGGGGGATATAGCTGTTTTCTTTTTTCCTTTCACTTTTGAAATGAGAAAAGCCCTATAGGGAGTAGGAAGGGGTGGTCGAGGGACCTTAGGCGGCTGCTTTCGCTCTGCGCGAGTTGGGTCTTTGTGATATAAAATTCGCCAAGCGCCGCGAGCAGTGCTCTGCCAATGGCGCGCTCCGTGCGGGGCGCGGGCTCTGGGTTGGGACGAGCCAACGCCGGGGTTTCTTTGTGTTTCTGCGAGAGCGACTCTCCCGGTCCGGAGTCAGATAACAGCCCAAGCCCGAGCCTCGCCGCCTTTCCCAGGCCCTCACGGGCCCTGCCTGGGCTCCGCCGGCGCCCGCAGCCAGTTCCCTGACTCTCTCCGGCTTCCTCTTGCCTTAGTCGGCCTCTCTCTCCGCCCTCTCCCTCGGTCTCTTTCTCGCGTACACTGATTAGGCAAACGCCAGACCTCAGCACTCTGCATGTCTGTTACCGGGTTTTGGCTGGGCCTGGGGCTGGGGCTGGGGCTGCAAGGTTTGGGGAGAGTGGATCCGGGTGGCCACAGGCCGTCTGGGGTAAAAACCCTTGTGCCTTTTGCAAAAGCGTCTCACCCTCCCCCTAGACTCGCCCCTCCCGCTCCCTCTCCTCCAATCAATAAGAAATATCAGCTGTTTAGCAGTAAAGAAGAAAGATGCCCCCAGAATGCTACATCCCGCCCACAGCGCCAGGGACCCCAGGCAAAGTGGCCAATTCTGGGTGCTAGGCAGATCAGCCCGAGCGGGCCTCGGATGCAAGTGTGCAGCTCTGACCTTCAGGACTTGCCTGGGTGATGATCTGAGAGGAGTGTTGCCGGGAGCCCCAGCGACTCCCAGGATTGTGGCAGGCCTTTCTCATTCTTGCACTGCTAGGGGTCTGGGGCACTTGGGGGTCGGGCTGGGGCAGATCCTGCCGGGGTACCCAGGCTGGTAATTAACTGCGGAGTGTCTCCTTTCCTCCCCGCAGCGGTGCAGAGGGGCAGGATGCCGCCCACCCAGCCGACTCACGGGCAGTTCGCACTGACCAACGGGGACCCTCTCAACTGCCACTCGTACCTGTCCGGATATATTTCTCTGCTGCTGCGCGCCGAACCCTATCCCACGTCGCGCTTCGGCAGCCAGTGCATGCAGCCTAACAACATCATGGGCATCGAGAACATTTGCGAACTGGCCGCTCGGATGCTCTTCAGCGCCGTCGAGTGGGCCCGGAACATCCCCTTCTTCCCTGACCTGCAGATCACGGACCAGGTGGCCCTGCTTCGCCTCACCTGGAGCGAGCTGTTCGTGTTGAATGCGGCGCAGTGCTCCATGCCCCTCCACGTAGCCCCGCTTCTGGCCGCTGCTGGCCTGCATGCTTCGCCCATGTCCGCCGACCGGGTGGTCGCCTTTATGGACCACATACGAATCTTCCAAGAGCAAGTGGAGAAGCTCAAGGCGTTGCATGTCGATTCCGCCGAGTACAGCTGCCTCAAGGCCATAGTCCTGTTCACCTCAGGTAGGAAGGATCCCTGTCCTCTCATGCCCAGAAAGTCCCAGTGCAGAATTAGGGCCTAGAGAAGTTGGGAGTTACCAGGGCAAGTCTGAAAGGTCAAACTGTGGACTGCAACTTATAGTGGGAACTTTGTGTAGCTTTTGGGCACCACCAGGCCTAGGCTGGCCAAAGGAGAGGGCTGGGTTGCACACAGGATGCTTCAGATACAGTGTCCCCAAATGGGCTACAGGGTAGCCTCTCAGGCCTATTTCCCCTCCTGCAGTGACCTGACTAGAATGCACTCCCTCCCTTTCCTCTCTGAACTCAGGCCTCAGGGAATCTCCTTGCCCTCAAAGAATCTCCTTAAGCCCCTGACTTTCTCTAGCACCCTAGCTGGGCCTCTAGGAGATGCCCCTGGGCATTGGAGCAGAGATGGCATCATCCAGCAGGAGAAAGTTTGCCCCTGCAGGGGAAAAGTTTGCCTGCTAACTCAACAGGAGTTTGAGCTTCAGGCAAATTCAACCCGAGGGCAGCAATTTTCAAAAACCATTTTCATTAAAATAATGCAGACTGCCAGAAGAAGACGAAAGAACTGTCAGTAAGGGGCAAGAGGAGGGAAGGGACCATCATAACTCCAGAATGTCTGCAGGGGGTTGAAGTATCTGGCCTCTTGTTTCCTGGCCCAAGCAAACACTTAAGGCAATTTCAAACAACCCCAAGTAATATGCCAACTTGAGCTGGATATGAATGTTACTGATGATATAAAACCATCATTGACTGCATTATGAAATCTAATTAGTTTGCATGTAGTTTAACCTGTGTGAGTAATAGATCTGATATTAATTAACTCTTGAGGCCAAATGATTTTTGAAAGTGTCTGGCTTTCCATTTTGGGCCACACCTGAGCCTTTTGGCTGCCTCCAGGCTGAGTTCACCATAACCCAGGTGGGTGGAAATTACCCCCTCCTTTCACATTCTTGTACTAAGTTGTCAGCTGATCCCTTTGTCATGAATGAGAGGGGAGGGGGGTTCCTGACTAAGGCTAACAACATTTGGACATTTGCAGGTCTTGGAACCTCATCACCCACTATAGTTTTTTTAGCTTGTAATTTGGGAACTAGAAAAGATGTGCAGTTTGTGTGGCAAACAAAAAGGAGATCTTTATTGTTTGGAAGTCTGGGGAACCAAGTCATTAGCAGAATCTATGGCAAGTTCTCCAGCCTCACTGTCTTTAATACATTGCTGCCTTTCACACAAAGTCTCCCCCATGGCCACCCCAAATCCTGCCTTTGGAGTCCTTAGGTGATCAATTAGAGGGCAGCATCTGGGCAGGGAAGAGTTGAATACAGAGGCTAGGATCTGGATTATTTTTTGTCAGGAGCCTGTCAGATCTAGAACATTTACCTGATGCAAATGACCAGACAGGATAGTCCCCTATCCCAGGGCCACCGTCACCCCCTTTCTACAACCTGACACCCATTCCATGTTCTCAGAAGGTGGGGGTGGTTGTTAATTTCTTGGTATCATTGTTAGTTCTTTGCCTTACCCTTGGTCTTTCAGGGAAGAAATGCCTGATACTGTCGTAACAGTTTAATTTATTACTATTTGCAAAATGTGGAGGCCTGTGTGGAGAATGCAAATTGCCTCACAAAGAGATAAAGGTTCCTGTTATCTGATTCAGAGGGAGACACACAGTACTGATGTGATGCAGAGAGAAAGAGTCCTAGACAAACAGCTTTTAATTCCTGATCACAGACACCTAGACATTCTGTGGATATACAGAGTCCTAGACACATATTTGAAGAGGTTGCATGTGTTCTGGTTCTAGTGGTAGAGGTGATGGCGGCTGTTTTCCAATATCTGTTTTAATGATTCACAATATGCATGTGTTAACCCCAGTCTTGTCTAGGGAGCCCTGAAAGGTCAGGTCACAACCTGAACTGCCTTCACCAAGAAGCCTCTCATTTCAAAGGCACTTATTGTATTTTCACGTATCAGAAAAAGAAAAGTGTTTTCCTGAAGATAACAGGGAGGGGGTGCTTCTTGGAGGGACCTGGATTTTTAAAAAATAAAGGGGGTGGGGGGAAAACGGAGAGAGAAGAAAAGGAGGGAAAAGAAACAGCTCAAATGAACAGAGAGATCACAGTTTGCATGGCTGCCCTTCAATAGGCTAAACTGACAAGATCAGTTTTAAAGGGCCACTTAAATCAGTTTCAAAGACTGGAGAAAAATGAGTCGCCCTCTTTGGGGAGAATCTGAGGCTGGGTCGTGGCCGCCATTACTTGAGGCTGGGCAGGGTTGTTGCCCCCCCACCACCACTATATAATTATAAGCCAAACTATTATTTACAGAGGACGAGGGGGAGGAGTGCTGGCAGTTTTGGTTTTGTCTGTTTGTCTGTGTACTGACTGGGGCCACACATACCCAGTATATTTTGCTTGGGCCTCCCAGTGACCCAGCCTGAGGTCTGAGGCAGTGAAAGACTATATTGCACACTGAGGTGTGTTTTATTTTAAAGCAAATACTTTGAGACCATTTCTTGCTTTCTCCCCCTTCCCTCACACATACACACATATACTCCCCCACCACCACCACCAAGTTTTCAGTGTATAGGCATTTGCTCCAACTCCTGTAGGGGCAGCTTGACAGAACACTGTACACACACCTCATGTGACCCATTTCAAACCTCTTAATCTAATGACTGAATTCTTCTTATTCTTCTTCTTCTTTTTTTTTTTTTTTTTTTAACTTTCTTCCAGATGCCTGTGGTCTCTCTGATGTAGCCCATGTGGAAAGCTTGCAGGAAAAGTCCCAGTGTGCTTTGGAAGAATATGTTAGGAGCCAGTACCCCAACCAGCCAACGCGATTCGGAAAGCTTTTGCTTCGCCTCCCTTCCCTCCGCACGGTCTCCTCCTCAGTCATAGAGCAATTGTTTTTCGTCCGTTTGGTAGGTAAAACCCCCATCGAAACCCTCATCCGGGATATGTTACTGTCCGGCAGCAGTTTTAACTGGCCGTATATGGCAATTCAATAAATAAATAAATCAAATAAGAAGGGGGAGTGAAACAGTGAAAGAAAAGGCAAAAGACTGGTTTGTTTGCTTAATTTCCTTCTGTTAAGAAAGGATATAAAAGGATGTTACAAGTTTGCTAAAAGAAGAGAGGGGAAGAATTTAATGGACTGAATTTCAAAAAAAAAAAAAAAGACTGTCAAATGAACTTTTACAGAATGCATTAAAAAACTCCTGTGTTGGTCAGAACAACTTGCTACTTATCATTTTTGTATAAAAAGGAAATTAGTCTTTTTCTTTTTTTGGTAAAATTTTGAAAAATATTGCTAAAAGTGCATTTAAGGAGATTGGGAGAAAATTAGCAGAATGGAGAAAGTAAGTCTTTTTTTTTTCCAAATTATTAATTGTCCTGTGTCTATGTACCTCTAGCTGTTCTTTTTTGTACTTTTCTGGTTCCAAACCAGTTTATTCTGTGGTTCTATAATAAGTTTTGATATAATCTTGGCTTCTTAAAAACTGTGTATCATTAAAATATATGTTCTGCAAGAATTAAAACTGAGTCCATGAAAATATCATAGGAAGACATAAAACTTTAAAAGGCAACTTAAAGATGATGGAAACGCACTTACAAGTGGTGACCAAAAATTTTAGGTGAAGTTGAGCACTCTAATTAGAGAACTGGAGGAACCACATACAACACTTAACTCCCCCCTACACCCCCACAAAAAAAGACACCAAGACAAACCTAGCTTTTTAAGAATATTTTAAGAAAGAGAATGAACTGTGGAATTTATTGGCAGCCAAGGAATGTGTCCAAGACACATACTGAGGTTTTGAATAAAAAGTGAACTTTTGTAATTTGAATTGGGTCCTCCCCGCTTAGTTCTTGAATTGTTATGAAAATCCTATATCTGTTTGTATATTTGCAAGCCCTTTGTATTATAATTGTTGATATTTTCCCTTTTTAAAAAATACCATTGAAATCAGCATGACAAAATAACACTGTTGGCACTTATAGGTAACGTGATTGATTCAGTATCTTAGAGTTTACAGTTTGTGTTTTAA
This sequence comes from Glaucomys volans, assembly GCA_020662805.1. Classification (NCBI taxonomy): domain Eukaryota; kingdom Metazoa; phylum Chordata; class Mammalia; order Rodentia; family Sciuridae; genus Glaucomys; species Glaucomys volans. The sequence goes on along the minus strand of JAJEJO010000176.1, from coordinate 2,019,673 downwards.
AAAAACTGAAGGTTTTTTCTTTAAGTGCAACATTTCTGTATACTGTAAAAGTTATAATAACTGAACTGTTTGGTCGAGTCTTTGTGTGTTATATTCCAAGGAAAATTGAAAGTATTCAGAAATTAAAATATTATTTGATATCTGAAACCTGTTTGGCTGTCCCCACTCACTGTCTTTCTATCGAGCAGAGCCCCTGTGAGCTTTTGCTGAGCTGGCTGGGGGGCTCCATTTGTTTACTCCCCTCAGTTTATTCAAAGGTGGACTAGTGTATTTGCCTGTTTAATTTGGGTGTGGGGGGGAGCTAAAGTTAATGGTTTATCTATGGTTTAGGAAGTGCCACACTGATATAGTAAGCCACCTCCATTCACCTAATCCTCCTTTTAATTAAAAATGGATTTTCCAGGAAAAAAAAAAAAGGCCCTTATATTTGTCACACTTAAGTGCCTGCTTAGGGAAGGTATTGTGAAAAGTATTAGAAATCTTGAGATCAGTATCTATTCTATGATCAGAAAAAAATACTCTTTTGTACATTTCTGACAGTTATGCAAAAGATCGGTCAAGCAAGCTAATCACAGCATTGTAAATAGAGGGCAGTTGTTTGCAATGAGTTTTTCCTTAAGTAGGTGTGATTTTTAAAAAATATTCTGTGGTTCTCATCTAGTGTGGTTGTTGAGAGGATTTCAAATTCAGTGGTATAGCTTATAGTGCTGAAGCGTCTGTTTTTAATGTATATATGATAACTTGCAGTTGGGCTGCCTCTCCCCTCCCCCTTTACCTTCAGTCTGTGAGAGCATGACCACAGGTCAAGGGAATCTTTTCCAGTGGGTTATGTACATAAAAACATGGACATTTGGACATTTTAGATTGTATAGATACAAATCTGTACTGCTCTTGGAATCCTTTGTCCTTAGAAGTCAAATTAAGAAAAAGAAGAGAAAGAAAGAAGGAAGAAAACTTTACAGGGTGTGCTGATTTGGAAGTAGCAACTATTTGTTTCAGCGCCCCCCCCCCCTTTTCCTGGTTTGGAAAAAGCTTAGTGCTGGGAGCTTGCAATTTGTTCTTATTTAGACTTTCCAAATTGCCCTCCTTTAATATCCTTTACCATGTTGTGGTTTAATCTTAAAATTGGGGGTGGGGGCTGGTAAAGGAGGTTAAAGAAAAGAGATCATTTTGTAAAGTCTATTAAACTTTAATACTCAGTTCTAGTCAATACATGCAGACCAGAAAAATCTTTCTGATTTGTGCATTTGATCAGAGTTCTCCATCAGACCCTCAGCTTCTTTCTGTAGATATATGCATATATAAATATAAGTATGTTCTTACGGCACAGTATCTCTGACCTTTAGATGGAGGTTTTGTCGGTTGTTTATTTTCTCCACTTGCAAGTGCTATCCATGTGAGTGTGAAGTTTCTCTAATAAGTAAAACGCAGGCCCTTTTCCTTGTTTATTTTGTGTTAGTTTATTGTAAACAGCCATTTGTTGTAAATTATTATTGGCATTAAATTATAATTTATGATTTTCAAAGCAAAAGACAGTCCCTGTTTTATTATGCTTTAAGCATGTGTTCTAGACGTTGAAATTAAGTTTCAGCAATGAGCTTGGGGTCTGCGAGGCAGAAAAACAGGACTCAAAATTTTTCAACCGGTTAAAACAAAACCCCTTGTATATGTTTAGAGTGGCCGGAGGAGGATCTGTTTAGAGTCTTGAGTTCGGTTTAAGTTTATTGCATTTAAAGAAAGTTTTTCTTTTCACGCTGAGTTAGAACAAAAGATCTTTGCTGCGACTGAATTGGACAAAAGACGAGGGCTGGGACCCAGCGAGTGCGTTCTGTGTGAAATTGACGAGATCTTTAAAAAAGCTGCTAAACATGGCGACTCTTTCCCTTTAAGTGTCTCTTTTTCCTTGCTGGTTTTTTTTTTTTTTTTTTTTCCCTTCCTTCATCTGATCTGAGCTCGCTTTATTTCTTTCTCCAGTCCCGCTCCCCCTCCTCCTCTTGGCGCTCGGGGGTGTGAGAGAACCCAGTTAGACGCGAAATGCAACAATAGTCCGAGGAGAGAGAGGGGCGATCGCTGCTTGTTGCCACTTTCAAACAAACCTGGGGAAAGACTGAGCAGGGGGGCATTCTAGCCTGTTCGCTCGGCTCGCGGTCGCCCAGCCTTGGCCTTTCACGATTCGCCTTCCGTGGGTCGCCAGGGGCTGGGGTTGAAAGTTAGCGAGCAACGTCCGGGGCTGGTTCTGCAGGGACGGCTGGGTTAGCATCCGGCCGGCTGCAGGGCCGGGGGCCTGGAGTTGGCAGCAGCTGCGGGAAAGTGCCGGCCCCCCAGCCCCCGCCCCCGCCCCCACTTACGTGCGGCAGAATTCCGTCAGCGCCCGGGGAAAGTCCGGGGTGCCGGGCGCGCGGAGCTGCACTCCTGGGATGTGCATTAAGCGGCGACAGGCAGGGGGCGGGGGCGGGGGGCGGTCAGGGAGAGCTCGAGCGTGTGAAACTCTGCCTTGAAGCTCGCTTTTGACTTGGTCCTATGAGCTGAGCCAACATGGCGTCTCCCATTGCACCGCGAGCGCCGGGCTGCCAGGCACGGCAGGGCCGGGTAATAGAAAACACATTGGTTACCAAAAAGAAAGAAAAAAAAGGGGGTAGGGGGTGGGGGGGGTAAAGGCCATTCCTTCTGCAGGCAGAAAATCCTCTTTTAAACTCTTGCTGGCAAGTGAGTGAGGTCCTCGATTATTCTGTAATTAAAGCAACAGAATTCCTAGGGAAAATATTGGTAAAGCAGAACCCTCCCTCTCTTTTTTGCCTCCCCCATCCCTTATATTCAGGAGAATTGATTTCATGTCTCCTCTTTCTCCAAGAACCAAACTAGAAAAATAAACTCTGTATCTACAAATAATCTTAAATATTTGAATGATATAGGGGGAGGGGGAGAAGCCAGTATTTACAGACCTCCATCAGTTCTCGCGCTCATTAATGCAAGGGCTGCGCCTGGGTTTGCGCGGGCCGGAGCCCAGCTAGGGGGCGGGGGTGGGCTGCGAACCCCGCCGGACGTGGGCAGAACTTGCTGTTTGCATGTCAAAGTTATAGGGAAGGTAGCTTTCCAGAAGGAGGTTTAACTGGAAAATTATAGCGAACAGGAATCAGGGGCTGGTTCCGAGAGGGTGGTCTCAGGCCCAAGAAATGCATGAGCCCGCATGGACTGCGCCTCTGGCGGGGGCGCGTCTGTAGCGGAGAATCCTCTTTCTCAAATAGGTTTGGGAGCGGTCAAGGGCGGATGTGGGATAGGACCTGACCTCCAAGAGACAGTCTTCCGAGGACCTCTTCAGAGGTAGTAGATTGGGACCGAGCCCCGCTCTCGGCCAAGGAGGGAATTGCCCCTTATGACCAATTCCAGCCCTACCCGGGCCTGAAAGGACCCTATCTCTCAGCCGCCTGGGAGGGGAGCGAGGTACTCTCTGAATTCCAGGCCTCGTCAAGATTTATTGAAGTTGGGTTTAAAAACGTGCTTCAGATGATTTTTTCCCATTTTCTCAGATTTCAAAGGCTCCCTGCAGTGCGGCTGCCTAATTAATGGTGAAATTCAACTAAATCTAATTATGCAGTAATTTTAAAGCAGTTAGTGCTGGGCGTTGGTTTGTAATAGGACCCCAGTTTTTTAAAGTTTGCTTACTGTGTTGGTTTAGGGGAAAGCTATCTTTTGTATGGTAAAGAAAGATGGGGAAATAGTTTTGCTGCATGAACTGGAGGATTGAGAACCGTTCATCACCCCACCTCCACCTCCTATTCTATCTCTTTTGCCTCCTCTCTCTTTTTTCTCTCCCATGCTCACATTAAAAAATGGGCAAGGTGCTCACCCAACAAGGAGACCTGATCAAAGAGGAAAGGGAGAATCCTTGATATGGTGACACAAAGGGCTTGGTGTATGTCCTGCTGGATGCCTCTGTAACCTGAAAACGAGGAAGAGACTCTCATCTCTAATAGAGAAGAGATTTCCTCTCCTTAACATCCATTGTCATTAAGGTGCAAAGCTGATTCGTGGAGTTATAAATCTTATCGTCCTTCTGATAACACTCTTGTAATAAGTTAGCGTCCTATTCCAAGTGAATTGTAAAACTGCCTCATTTCATATGGCATCTGTGTCATTAAAACTTTTTTTTTTTTTTCTCCCCTTGGCGTCTTGCAGGTCTGGCCTTTAGGCTAGCGCCGAGGTTCCTGCCTGTTGGGCCTGTAGGGTAGGGACGATGGGAAGAAAGGTGTGAGAGATGAGCTGCTTAGTTTAGCCTCTGGATCTTAGACTGGGGCCAGAGACCCCCAGGCAGATAGGGCCTAAGGGGGCGGTGTTCCCCCTCTTCAATACCCCCAGTGGCCCCCTTGAAATGACGTTCCTTGAAAGAAACATGCTTGTGATTAGCTAAGCAAACACATCTGCCTTCGGAGTTGGGCCTTCGTTAATTAGCCGAACAAAGGGCCGTTTTGCTTTTTACCTTTTGCTGGGGGAGAGTGTGTTATTTCAGGAGTGTCGCGGGCCCTCCTCTTTTCAATTGCAGCCACGACGTTAATTTTATTGGGATTACTGATGGGAAATGAGGTGGCGCAGGCTTCCGAGAGGAAAAGCTTGATCATTACCCCCTTTGGAACTATATTTTTCCACCCAACCTCCTGCTCGCGAGGAGGGGGTGGAGGCGAACTGCGCAGCAAGTTCGGAGCAATTGGAATCAGGCTCGCGGTACGCTGATCTCGGGTGACAGAGCGTGTGTTGAAGCTGAACTCTATAATTTGCGCTTCTGTTCCTTTATTAGGCCCGGACAACGAACTAATGAGCTTTGGCCCAGTACAATGTCACTTGTATTTATTTTCTTATGGCAACTTTTAGATAGCGGAAGTGTTCCTTACCAAGAGCCAGCGAGGGCCCGGAGTCCAGCCGGCTACTGTAGGGGCTCGGGTGAATGGCTGCGTACCAGGGGCGATAGGGCGGGCAGAGAGCACGCACCAAGCTGGCAGAGCCAGGGGTTTGGGACTGTAGGTGAGGCCCTTGGGGTTCTCAGGAAGGCAGTATGCTCTTTGGAGGCCCAGTCAGCCCTCAGGCCTAGCTTCCAAAGCATGAGGTCTAGGGGCACGGACAAGTCCAGGGAAAGTTCCCAGGGCAGACAGTAGCAAAGATGGCCTGATTCTGCCCTTGGGCCAGGCAGAGGACGGATCCTCTGGCAGAGCTTGCAGGCCAATGACCCTTCAGAGCAACCGGGGCTTCCCTGTCCCATGGCGTGAGTGTGTGCCTTATGCTGCAGGAGGCCTGACCTAGCTCTGTAGCTATCCGTTTGGAGAGTGGGGTGGAGGTGATGCTTTAAATGGGTCCTTGGGACCCCAAAGAAGTGTGGGGACTCCCTTCCATTTTTTCCCTAGTTTGCTCCAAAAAGTCGCAGTTCAAAAGACCTGAAGTAAAGGAGGAGTAGGGATTGGGGACAGAAAGGGCAGCAGAGGCAGTGACAGCATGCCTTGTGCTCTGGCAGAAAGAATATAAACCCTCTCCCCGCTGGAGTTGAGGGGGGCAAAAGAAGGGAAACCCTGGGACTGAGAGGGGAATGACTAGGCTACTTTTCTTCACAGCCTGACACTTCCCGCGGCTCTCGCCTTGCTCCCCATCAGGCAGCCCTTACTAATAACGCCCAGCTCTGTGCCCCAGCCCGCCCCATCTTTCCTTGTTTCATCCCTCTGCCTTACCACCTCCTCCCCATCTCTTCCTTCCTTCCTACAAATGGGTGTTAACGTGGGTCTTTATGTTCTGTCTATAACTAGGATGTAATCACGCGCCCCATGCCTCTCTCTAAAAGCATTTAATAAATGTCTATTAAAGCGCTACAAATGTAAGATGAATTTAGTGGCGCGCTGCCTCCCTGAATCCGAACGGTAATGATGGATTTATCAACAGGGATTCGCCTTCAGCACAGCAAGGGAGGTTTACTCAGCAAATATGTCGGCGAGCACCCACCCAAATACAATCATTTTACTTCCTGCAGGCGCTAGGCTCTGCGCACCTTTCCGAAGCTGGGCCAGCCGCTAGCCAGGAGGACCAAAGGGGAGGTTTCCTCCATCTCTTGGCCTCTCCTCCAACCTTTGCCTCCTTCACTGGGCCTGTGATTTTCATCTCTCCGGAGGGTGTGAGGGACCTACCATTTGTTGGAGTTGGGGAGCCGGTGGTTGTGGTGCCAGAGACATAGTTAAGTGTAGACTGTCTTGGCTTTACCCGGAGACATTACTGGTCCGCATCCCGCCCTTCTTGTTTTTGAAGAGTTATAGATTGTTACTGAGTCTTCAAGAGAGCATTTAGATTCGGGCTTTTACCAAATCTTAAGGCCTGGATTTCCCAATAGGCTGCGGCCAGCCCTGGGCCCTATTCTAAGGAAGACACCTCTAGGACAGGGACATCTTATTTCCTGTCCCTCAGAGGGGCTGGGTGTGCCTGGAGTCAGTACCTTGCATGCCCATCCTTCTCGGGCTCCCTGCACTTTACCAAGCCAAAGCAGAGGTGGCTTTTATCAAAGAGTGGGGAGCAACCCTCAAGATGGGAGTAAAACTTTCAAATCTTTTCCACCCAACTGAGTTGGCTTCTCCCCCAACTATCCCTGCCGAGCCCACCCGGTCATTTTAAAGTTACTCTGGCTGTGGATTTTTCAGAATTTAGTTTTGGACTGTGATCGTTAACACGCACAGCCCATTGACCACCATCCCTTTCTTTTTGTCTTTTATCTTTCTCTTTTTTTCGAGGAGGAGTAAAGTGCTGGCCTGTTCCATCAAGCCCAGTTCGCATTTGCTTTGGCCTCTGATTTCTCTTTCTTCTTTGGAAATTTCATTGAGATGTCTCTGTACTTCGCTTGTCAGTTATCTTTGTTCCTCTTAAATAAAGGGCTTTTAAATGGACTTATTGCTCCCAGCGTGGGTTCCTCTCTCTAAATGTTAGAAAATTGTGCCATCTACCCGCTATGTTGAGTACTGTCACACTCAGAGACCTCAGGGACCTCCGGGCCGGCTTCAATGCTGCAATGTCAGGGGCCGCGGGCAGAAGGAGGAGGGGGCAGCTCACGTGGATTTTTACAGATCTCCGCCTGCAGCCGGCCCGCGTGGCCACGACAGGGCACGGCCCGAGACGCGCACAGCCGCCAGCTTGATGGCGGCTGCGAACTTGGCTGTAGCGGTTGATCCCGGACCAAATCACAGGCGTGGCGGGGACTCTCTTCCCTTCTCCGCGATTTCTTTGGCGGAGGGGGCGCCGCGGCTGGTTTTGGAAGCGAACAGCCGCTGGTGGTCAGGGATAACCGAGAACAATGTGTGTGTATGGGGGGGGGGGTTGCTATCCCGGAGAGGCAGAGGACGTATTTCGCCGCGCTGCTTAGTAGTGCTTCTTGCCGCGTTTCCAGCCCCCTCTCTCCCTGGGGAAAGCTGGGTTGAGGCGGGCAGAGTGACCGCCGCGGAGTTGCTTCGCTGTCTCTTGGCCGGAGAGAGCTTGGCCAGGCAATTCGACTGCAACTTTCAGATCCGTTCTCTCTGGTGGAGGTATTTCAGGTGTCTTTTTGAAGAACAGTATTTCTTTCCTTAAGGGAAATGTGGTTTAGATGGACCACATTTGAACAAGTCAGGTGTCTAATGTGGGGTCTTCTCACCACGACCCCTCCTCTGCAAAACACCCACCCGCAACCACAGGTTCTTTTGAATGAGTTAAAATGGATTAACAGTTTAGATTTTATTATGTGGCTACCCCTCTCAGATGGCTTTTTTTTTTTTAACCCATTAGGAGTATTAGCTAAGATTTCCAAGTGTCAGTTGAGTATTTATGCTTGTGGGGGAAAAAAAATCTCCGATACGGTTTATGACTTTTATTACATGCTTCACACTGTTGAAGAAATGGAGTTTTAAGCAACATACAATTAAATCTATATTGCTCTTTGGAGAAGGGCCAAGGAACTCGGCAATCAATTAGTTTAGATCTTTTGATACTTGTTGCTAAAATCAAAGAGTAAAACTACAATCCCTGGGTATAACTGTTCCCCCCATTTTTTCCTAAGGTTGTGTAGCTACCACATAGCTAATGGCAGTTGTCCCCCCACCCCGTTTTCTCTCCCTGATTCTTCTCTACAAATTCATCTTCAAATATCAGATTTTTTTCTTTCTCTTCTATTCCTGTTTCTCATCTGCTTTTATATACCTGATTTAGTTTTTTAAATGATTTTATTTTAAATTTTGTATTAAATTCATTAAAATGAATTTTCATTCACCACTCTCTTTCCCCCTCCCCTCGTCTGACACTATGAAGAGAAATCATAATAGTGATTTCCAGCAAAAGGCAAAATTATATTCTTTATAACCACAACAAAAAGGGAATCCTTCCCTTCCCCCACCCTCCTCTGTTTGTAAATAAGCAGTTTAGGGAATAATCTCCAGAATTGAACAAAAATTGCTTCTTCCACCTGAGAAAAATTGAAAATTCCACTATTCCCACCTCCCTGACCCTCTCTGGGTCAGTCCCCTTGGCTGACCATTGTCTGCATGCCTTTGGCCCAGGTCTGGGACTGAAGTGAGCATATCAATACCTGAGTGCCTCTTGGGAAGGCTGTGGGGTGCTGCCCAACTGTGTGGCTGAGGAAGGAGGCAGGACTGATAGCAAGCTCCAAAGAGGGGCAGCTAATTTATTCTTATTTCCCCTCAGCATCTTCTGCCCACAGCTCCCGAGGCTCTTGAAAGAAGAGGGGAGGGGTCTGGGTCTGCTCTTTCAAACACCCCAACCCCCATTTTCTTCTCTGTCAGCCAGGCTCGGTCAGCCTCATCACTAATTAAAAAGCCCTGTGGCTTTGGGACTAAGCAGGTCGGTGGTTGAACTGTCATCTCCACCAGGATGGGAAGACTGGAACAACCCTTCTCCCAAAAAGGATCCTAACCAAGTGAAGTGATTGGTTTGAGTGTCATTAATTTTCCTCCTGAAGCTTTCCTGTTCCTCCCGAAGAGAGAGGGCTCCTAGGGAGGGAGGGGTCTTTGCCTCACCCAGTGCGGTGCAGGGGGGTCAGTCACAGCCTCCCCTGCCAGGGACCCCCGCAGTTGTGCCTATCCATATGCTGCTGCCCTAATTGTGAGGAAGGTCTGGGAAACATTTTCTCTGCGCTAATTTTATATTTCCCCTTTCCTTCTTCCAACATTAAACATAATTTTGTGCTGTCATTGTCACTAAGATTGCGGTTTGCTGATGTCTCTACTTGGAAACACGACCCCTTAGCCTTCTACAGAGAGCCCTCTCCTGCTTCGCAGCTTCCCGGCCCTTTCTCCATCCGGGACTTCAAGGTTTCCGTCAAAATGCTGACAGAGATGGGTCCCTACCAGAACCCTACAATCATTCCAAATCTCCTTTCCCTACAACAGGAATGGCAAATGTGTATTTTGATGTGTGTTTGGTTGTTGGCTTGCTTGTTTATTAAAGTGTGTGTGTGTGTGTGTGTGTGTGTACGTGTACTGTACAGGGAACCACTTTAAGAATTTCCCTTTGAATGTATTTTTTGCTCGTGTTTTTGTGTGTCCTCTTCTGGTCTCTGCTCCACCCCACCCCATATACCCACTATATTTTCTCTAGTTAGGCAGTAGTCCTCTGGTCCTGTGGCCATGTTCCTGGAGATAAAAATCCATTTATCCCTTGTGTGGCCTCACCAAATCCGAGTTATCCGAGCCTTTGGTGACAGACTGGAGCAGGAGAGATGAAGATATTTCTTATTTCCAGGTCTTGCACCTCCCGTCCTTTAATGTGCCAGTTGGAGTTTGTCTCTGGGCTAGAACAAATGTCCTCAAATGTACAGGTTTTCTCTCTGTACCTGTTTGTGGCTCTGGTTGCTTTTTGTTTCTCTTTTCTTTCGAAGGAGCTGCTGTCTATGCACCACAGCCGTGGCTTGGAGCTTGTTTGCATCAAGGCTAGTGGGTTTCAAGGCGATTATCTCATTTCTCTGGTGCAGAGGGAAGCTGCTGGCAGCCCCTGGGTCAGACATTCAGTGGAGAGCCCATGTCACAGACCCAACCCGAAGGTTAATTTTCCCTCATTAGCATCTCCATAGTCCGCTCCTTGCACAGGATCTCTGGTCCTGGCTGTTGTTTTCTCCCAACGCCCCTCTCACTGTCCCTGGCATATTCTCCCCCACCCCCTACACACTCCCATCCCCTCATCAAAACCTTCCATTCTGTCAGATTCCTGTTGGATCCAGAGGCTCTCATCACTGAAAACTATTTCATCAATTTCTTACCAATTTGCCTATTTTTATTTTACAGTCCCTTTCTCCCCTTTTATGTGCCTCATTTACAAATGTATTCTGCTTTATCTGAATTAGTTCACTTCTCCCTCTTTGCTTGCTCCCTCTTATTCCTGTTCTTTCAATGGAGGCAGTAAAAGCCAAGGTACAAAATGGAAAAGTCTGAGGGATGGGGGACAGAAAAACCCTAACCACCTAGAAAGACGATGGAGGTTTGTAATGACCAAAGAAATGATAAAGGAGAATTTCATTTTTGGATTAAGTGAGCAAGTGTGTTTGTGTGTCTATATCTGTGCATTTTAAAGATTTCTTTTAAATTGCTTTTGTGCTGACTCCACAGAGGCATTTACCAAAGCTAGTCACGGTGTAAGAACTTTGAGTTAACCTCTTATATCAGATGAATCTTTTCATTTAGAGACCAATAAATCTCAATCTCTAGCTACCTTTTGTCAACCCAGTCTGGGCTCAATGAGACAAAACTGGGGCTTATAATAATGACCAGATAAAGTTTACCAAAGTTAGTTTTTCCCCTTCCTCCATCTTATATTTTTTTTAAAACAACCTGAAATTTTTTTCTCATCTAACAAAAGTTCTGTGAAGTAGTAGCCCTTCCTCAGCAAGCAGAATGTTGGGAGTTTCTTTGGGTTTTCACAACAAGCCAGTTGAATGAAATGGTTTTCCAAACTCAGATGCTGAAATGATTTATAGTTTTTCAACAAGTCATTATTTTGGTATGCATTTTAGGTGGGACTGAAACAATCTAATAATCAATGTAAGACGGGTGTGTGGTTGGGGGATTGTCTATAACCAAGGGAGTTGACATGAGAAACATGAAAGCCAGTCTGGTCTCCAGGGATGGAATTTGGGAAAGAGCCTGCACACTTCTGCTCCTGGGCTCTAAAGAAATACATTGTTAACAACAACAAAACAGACAATGCCCTGAGCTCTGCCTGGATTCAGAGCTGAGCTACTCTTGAGATATTTTAGCAGCACTGTTCATTTTGATGGGGTTTCTGGGCCATTTGAAATTCAACCTTTAGCCAGCTTGCTCATGGCGTATGGTTACAGAATTCATTTTCTGATTTACTACTCCTCCTCCTGCATTTTCTTTATTTCCTTGTGGTCTCCCATGGGGTTAATCTTTTTTTTCCCCTTTCTTTTATATATTCCAGTTTTGTTCTCCCTACAAACGAGTCAATGTTTTTCCTGTTTCTACTGATCACTCATTTGCTTCCTTTCTCTCTTTCCTTCCTTAAGAGACAGAGGAAAATGAAAAGAATAGGAGGGGGATTTCCAAATGGTTCTTCTCTAAGCATTATTAATTACTGTTACAAGGCAGACAATTCTTAACTAATAACAAAGTTGTAAATTACCACTGACTTTCAGATATTTCTCATTTGTCAGCTCTGATTAATTTGATTAATATTCCAGTCTTTGAAATAATTTCAGCTGCACTTACAATCAGCTCTACTCCAGATACCAAGAGCAGTCTCTCACCCTGCATGGAATCCTGTTCCCTGGTTTTACTCTTTAAGTGAAGTATTGGTTTCTATCCTAAGGTGCATGGCTTTGACAGAGAAGTGGGAGACTGACTCCGACTATTCCCAGTTCCAGGGTTATAGGGGACTGGCGCAGCTTCCTGTGTTCGCAACGTATTTGTAATTTTAAAAACTTCATTGAGTAGCCTAAGTATATTGAAAGAACAAACATTTATTAGGTCTCCTGAACATTTTTTAAAACTCCATAAAGTAATACGATTTTAATGGATTCCCAAGTCCAAGAAACTCATCATATTCAAACCCTGTTTCTTTTTTACCCTCTATACTGTGTGTGTGTGTGTGTGGGGGGGGAGCTGACCTACTCTCTGCTCAGACTCATCCAAAGTCAGTATTACTTGCTAGGAAAAAAAAAAAAAAAAGTGTGTGTTGGGGGGGACAGGGCCAAAAGGGCTAGAGAGAGACATCAGGAAGACCTCGTCTTTTGGGAAGGGGGGTATTTCTGCTGCATTCCACCATCATATCCAGAATGCAATTTTTGAAGCTATCAATACCCGCTATCTCCAATACCCCTGGAGTTTTAATCTTAATTATATTATTAAGTGAAGTACTGTGCTGTCAGGACGTTGAACATGATTTATGACGTCTGCCTATTAAAGGATCGATTGTGAATATCGCTACTATCATCTATCAATATTCTCAAGCGGGGGATACTTCTCCCACCACTGTTGTTACTTGTGATACGTAAATCTTATACTGCAGAGAAAGACCATTTCTTGGCAGAACTGGCTTTTCAGGTGGAGCAGGAGTGAGTGTAGGAAGCTGAGAGCCTTCAGCGAGTATCTACTGCATTTTACACCTAGAGAGAGTTTAAGTTTTTTGTTTTTTTGTTTTGTTTTTGTTTTTGTTTTTTTGAATGTTAAAACCAGTGAAGTCTCCCTGGGGTCTAGCGGAAGAAGGAAAGACAGGAATGTTTTTTAGGGAAAGGAGGAACATCTGCAGGTCGCCCAGTGTTTCCTAGCTGCTAGGTGATTTGCAATGAGATGAGAAGGAATAAACTCTGAAACAATGTGCCCCTTTATAGGAGGATGGATGGCTGGATTCTGGCGAAGAGTGCTGGGGGCCCGATAGTGTATTTCTGGAACGGATACCCGGTCGTGCCTATGGCCTATTTCGGCGATCAATAAAAGTTCTCTGCTTCAGCCATCCCTACATCTACGCTTCCACCTGCTGGTGCCTCTTCCGCATAGGTGGAGGCAGGTGCGAAAGGCGCAGCGGCTAGGCCCGAAAGACCCCCAGCGCGGAGGCCTTTTTCCTCCAGAGAGCAGCACCTGCTTTTCCCACTCTCGCGGGGCACAGCACCCAGTTACCGAGTCTCAGGCCCCTGACTTAGGGGAATGGGAAAGTCAGGCAGAGAAAAGAGCACAACTCCCTCTCTATCCGCCTGGGAATGGAGGCTGGAATACCCAACAGGGTGGGGCGTCGAGTGTGGCCAGAGGGGGTCTGGGCCGCGCCTTTTCGGTGCCCTAGATTCGCAACAGGCGGCGAACGCCTGATGTTCCCTCCGTGGCTCGTGAGGGGCCGGAGTTAGTCAAGCGCCCCCTGGCACCAGAGGGAGGCGAACTTGTTTGAAACCGTGTCGCCGCGACCTGGGCGGGAGGAGTAGGACGCCGAGCCCCGGATCTGCCTGTGGACCTGACCTCAGCTGGTCGAGCAGGAGGCTCCCCACCTGCCCAGGCCTGGCCTCCGCGGCCCTCACGGCCCAATCCACTTTCCTCTCAGGATTCCAGCGCGAAGAAGAACGAACGTGAATAGAACTCGTTGGCTTCCCTTTCCCAGGCCAGAGGCTTGGGGCCACGCGGGACAGACCAGCTGTCAGGAGGCACGGAGGTCAAGTGGGGAGGTCCCTTCTGCATGGCTGATGGTTGACTACAGCATTCTACTGCCCAGGGCCCTGGAGTGCACTGAAGAGCAGAAACCTTGACCTCCAGCCAAGCAACTCCACTTACCTGGCTGCTTGCCTGCCCTGGTCTGGTCACCCAAGCTTTGAGGACTTCGCTACAATTGTTTGTCCTTAGGTCTGGATACTCTGAAGAATATGGACACGGTGACTGGCACGTAGTAAGCACTCAATAAACGTTAACTGTTGCTTTTACCATTGTTAGGCACATTTTTTCCCTCTAAGAGTGCCCTCCCCAACAAGGGGATCATCTGTCCCAGACCAACCACTGCCTAAAAAGGTCCCGGAACAGCCCTCAAACTGGTACCATCAGCTGCCTCTGCCCTCTCTGAACCCTGGATCCACAGTGCTCTATGCTTAACTGTAGGGGCTCAGCCCCTACAGTTCCTTCCTCAGGTGTTTATCCACACCTGGCCCACTAGAGCAGGAGACTCAGAGGTCTGTAATGTGCCCTGTACAGGTCAGCATCAGAGGAGGGAAATTTTAACAAAGAAAGGCCTGGAAAGAGGGATGATGGTCCGTCAGTCTTTTTATTTATTTTTTAAAGGGAGGAATCCTTCAGTGAGATATATTTATGTAATTATGCTTGGGAAAGATGAGGACACTCAAGAGCAGGCTGAGTCAGGAGGAGCAATAGAGACTGAGTCCGAAGCATTGGAATGACCCTCTTTCCTTTCTAGGAGCATTTCTTTAGGTAAGCCTTTAATTGACCTGGGGAGGGGGTTTGAGGGAGGTAGCGAATATAGTTATAGCAGCAACATAACGGGATATTTTGGCCATAATAAAAAAATAGAGCTCTACTTTCTGATTCTTTTATTGTCAACAATACTAGTAGTAATGTTATTATTATTTTGTAAACGACATTTCAGCCCCTGGAGCAGCTACTGGAGCCTCTGTCGGGACGACAGTCACCTGCTGTTGTGCTGCTCAGACTTTACCCCACTCTCCACTTCCCTCTGCACTACTTTCCCTCAATCTGACGGATATTCTTGGGTCTGAGCCCGTTTAAAAACGGCAAATATCTAGTTAGTACAGATGATCCATCCCCTTTTTATTTCTAACTGTTTTGCGGTGCGAAGGACCTTGACGCAGGTCTAACAGCACAGCCTACATTGTACCATAATCGCCAAAACGTTGTCCTAATTTGCAGTTAATAGATCTGGAGCGAGGGAGTCAGGAAGAAACCAGTGGCCCAAGGAGCTAGATTTAAGCTTTGGAAGGATCGGAAATTAAGAGCCTGGAAGAAGGATGCGATTCATATTATTCTCCCCCTCCCACACGTGATCATGTGTCTCCTCAACTCGGTCTTTGGGGACGCGGCCCTTAGCTCTCGGCAGCCTGTGTTCCTGTGGTTTGCTTCTGTGTCCAGACCATTGAGCGCCTGGGGCTCCTTTTCTCAATGCGCTCAGACCCCGCGCCCTCCGCCTGGCTTCTCCCAGGCCCCGGGAGGAGGCGCTGGTGCCCGGGTCGGCCTCTGGTCCCTCCCAGGCGGCGCCTGGTGCCCGCATTCACAAAGCCCGGCTTTTGGAGGACACATTCACACACACACATACGCACACGCACACACTGTTAGGAGGGGAGTTTGATCTTGTCTCATTGGCGTCTCGGACCTGAAAGGAAAATCGTTTGGGTAAACAGCCAGGCTTCCAGGCTTAACGCCCGGCTCCCGCCCCCGCCCCTCCACTCCTCCCCCTCCCCCAGTCCCCTTCAACCCCACCCGCCACCCGCACTCGGCTCTGCGGCCGGGCCCCGAGCGAGCTCCGTGCGGCCGGGAGGGAGCCAAGGGCTCCCCGGGTTCAAAGGGCCGCAGCCCCGAGGGAATGCCCTCTTCGTTGTGTCCTGGGGTGCAGAAGCGGACTGCAGGGCGGTGGGACCCGCCTAGGTCACGGTAGGAACCGCGAAACCTCACTCTTCCCGGAGAAGCTGGTCCCTGGGAGGGCACTGGGGAGTTCCGAGCCCCGAGGGACATTTTCGCCCAAATGGGGCAAAGATCGGCAAAGATCGAGCCTCGCGGCTGGCTACGCTTCGGGGCTCCACCGCGGTCCCTACGGGGTCCCCTGAGCTCTCACCAGGTAACCACAGGCATTGGTACAATTTGTGTGCACTTCTATGGGCGCCAGCTTTGAGCTTCTGCTGGCCACCCTGCACTCGGTACACCCTTTGGTGATTACCCGTCCCCCACCTGCCTCCAAAGGGCCTTCGCTCCTGGAAAAACCTTTAACCTAATATTAAGCGTTTTCCAAAGTTTGCTTCTTTCCAAAGGAGAGTTCTTCACTTAACTGGCTGTAAACATAATTACTAGTTATTAACATGCAAAAAAAAAAAAAAAAAAACCCAAAACCCTTTTTAGTGCTTAAAAGGATAATGGTTTCTCTCTAGCTTACTCTCAAGCATGGAGAGAACCTTGAAATCTGGAAATATCTTGATTAGAATATAAGATTCAATTATGTGGCGATTTCCCGTTCTCTAATGAAATTCTCTCTTCCCTTCCTCTGTCTCCCATTCTTTCTTTCTCCTTCTCCCGGTCTCAGTCTCACTCTAATCCAGGAGTCATTAGCAACACCCTCTGGCTACATGTTTTGCATCAGTGAAACATTGTGACATAGTTGTAATACAAACTCTGCCGTCTTGCACTGCATCTTGTGGTAGGAAGTGTAATAGCAATAAAAATCATTTTTCATCTCCAGGCATTATTCAATGGGGGGGTGGCAAGAAGACCTGAATGTGAAAAAAGAAATGGGTAAAGGAAAAATGAGAGTGGGGGAGGGGGAGTTAAACATCTTTCAGTTTAGAACTCTTCTCCAAACTGTGAGCACGTAGATTCAGCATATCATTTTCTGTGATCTCCTCTCCAATGCTTTTATTCCTTCTCTTCACTGTCATCCCTTAGTGGGCCTCCAGACCCTCTCTGGAATTGTCTCTTAGCTCCCAGGATCTTTCAACAGCTAGTTTTCCCCAAGTTAGCACACTCTCCCAGGAAGTCCCAGAACTTCCAGGGCTCTGGCCACCCCTTTCTCAGTGGGCTGGCATGAGGGATGTGTCTTCAAGTCCTGCTAGGAAATTGGGGCCTCTCTTGTGTGGTCTCTCAGGAATCTTTTCTAACTTGATGGAAGAGGGACAAGCCAGCCAGAAAGCTAACCTGGCTATTTTCCTGGTTGCAGCACTGTAATTTCTGAGCGGGAGCTCTGAGAGCCCTCTAATCTGCAATGAGGAGTGCTGGCTGGTTACAGGGATAAAGGGCATTCACTCCATCCCCTGCCTGGCCCTTGGGGGCATACCCTGCCAACTCAGGGGTGTGAAGTCTCAAGAAAGTGTCTCCACCTTAAGTTTGCTCAAGCAGGGAAATAAAGGGACTTGTGTATACACACTACCTCCATACCATATTTTCCAGTGTAGCTAGCATTTGATATATAGAATCCATTAAACTCCTTTTAAAAAGATATTAATCTTGTAATCAAAATTTTAAGAGATAAATTTCTGTACCTTTCCAAAATAAAGAACCCCCTTCAGTTCTCACTGGATCATAATGAGATGCTCCATTTTTAAAGCTGTTTGGTATGTGAAATGTATTTTTATTATTACCTCTATCTCTGGGATGGTGCACTTTTGAAAGTAAATTGAAACAAAGGCTCATGAAACCATATATTAAAATTTCTGTGCTTTATAATCCTGTGGAAGAACTGAAGAGTGGGGCAAACATCTTAAGTTACCAAGGGGAAAAAATAGAGTCAAATGTCCAGTTTCATCTTGAGGAGAAACGCTGTGTAATTTGTAATTCTTGCCATTGCTACTTTTACTGGTTGATAGGTGGACATGTTGAGGACTTCACTTTGTGGTTATTATATTAGCAAAGTAAAAAATTGAAAAAAATAAGATTTCAATGGGCTGGCGACTGGTATGGCAAAGCTCCTCTGATGCCCGACCGACCAGATGAATGAGTGGATTTTCGTGGAAATCATAATTGGGAGGGGATGACTTCATAGGCACTTGTCTCACGAGAGATATTTGCATTGGCAACAACTAAATGACCCCATACACGACAGTCGAACTGGTGGCCTCCTAGAGAACACATATCGCTTATTTTATCCTTTCTACGAAAGCAGCTTCACTGGGTGACTACCTTGGATTTGATGAGATTGTTTTGTATATTTTTTCTTCTTCGGTTATTTTCTTTCATTCCAATCCAGTCACTATATGTATATCGCTCACAGATAATGTTTTTTAACCAGTGGGTAGAAGACCTGTGGGTTTTGGCTTCTCATAGGGTTTTAATTACGGAAAAAGTCCGAGTGACGTTCAGGTTAGGCTGCAGGCGGCTCGGAAGGCTTGGCCGCGTAATTCCAGTTTCCGAAGCGAGGTGGCGCTCCAGGGTACTGCAGCGCGCTCGGGTTTCCTCCGCGTAGCGACTCTACAGCTTTCCCGCAGTAAAGGCGGCCGCCAAGTAGCAACTTTAACGCAGGGTTTCTAAAGCCTCGTGGTAGAGACCGGGAGTGCTCAGACCCGCTTAGGCCGAGAGGCCCTCAGAGTAGGAGAAGACCCGAGGTTACTACCGAGAGAGGCTGTTGGCAGCGGGGAACACGGCGGGGCAGAGGACGCGGCATCCTCTGGGCGCCGCTGCTCTGGGGGAATCTGCAAAGTTCGATCATCTGTTAGTCCCCAAGCCCGGCCGACAGCACCCGTGCGGCTGCGTTTGCGGCTACGGCTCTGGGCCCCCAGGGCCGGACTCAGCTTCCGCCCAACCCCGGGAGGCGGATCTGAAACAGTAGGACAGTGTCGCGCATCACTCATCCAGCCTGACTCAGGGAACTTCAAAATGTTTTTCTTTTTGTTTTTATGGAAAATAAAGAAAGAAAACCTGATGCGCACGATCTCTGTCTCCCAAAATAAGCAGCTTTCCTGCTTTTTCTCTTTCCCCTTTCTTTTCTTCCATTTCCTTTTCCTTCCTTCCCCGTTCCTTTTCTGTAATTTTTCTTCCTTTCCCCTTTTCTTTCGTTATTTTTCTGTTCTCCCTTTCATTAATGAAAGCCGGTTGTGTGTGTGTGTGTGTGTGTGTGTGTGAGAGAGAGAGAGAGAGAGAGAGAGAGAGAGAGAGAATATTCTCAGTCTTAGAAAAGCCAGCACTGAGTATATGGCAGTAAAATTGAGGAAGAAACTATTTTGATTTATCGAATGAACTTCAGTCCGTGGGATTTCGTTTCTATATAACTTCTGTCTTTCCAGGTGTCTGTCTCACAGCCTCTAAATCAAAGATGACCTGGAGGAAATGCCTCTCACTTTGCAATACTAATCTGTGATTGTGGCAATCCTTTAAATTCATTTTTGAAACAATGATAGAAATAATAATAGTAATGATAATGGTAATAGTTGTAATGAACAATATTTCGGTCATCCCGAATTTCCTCATGGTTTTGCAGCAAGGCTTGTCAGAACAGCAGCAATGTGGTGGTTTGGGATCCTCTTCACAGCATCTGTTCCATAAGAATCCCCAGATCCCTGAGCTGTCCCCCTCCCAGTGGCCTTGGGTATAAAGCATGGGTCCTCCCAGCAGTAAAGAAGTTTTGCTTGACCCCCACAGGTCTTGGGTCTCAGGCTTGTAGACAGCTGCAGGTCTTCTAGCCAATATTTCTGGTCACCTCACCTTCCAGAAGTTTTGTAGCCTAACTGGAGGAATTTTCAGCCCAATATAGAAGACTACAGAAACTCAGAGGGTCAGGTCATTAGGAATATTAATGTGGTGACCAAGAATTATAAACATGATCTAAAAGTCTCTTTCTATTCATTTCTTCAAGTATTTATTTGAGCTAAGTGATGAAAAGTGACAGTTGTGAAATGGACAGCTTTTAAAAGTAATGAAGTCAGATGAGGCTTTAACCTGTCGATTGCTATAAATCAACTTTGAAAAAGATGAATGAAGAATGTTATTTTGGCACCTAACTGCCAGAATTTGCTGCTGTGTGGGCTGCTGGCCTTTGAATCAGCCTACCAGTGCCATTGGGGTGACTTGAATCTCTAGAGCATGGCCCTCTGATGACTGGGAGACCTGGGACTTTGCTACCATAAGGCGACATTTTGGTGTGTGTACTTCCATTTCTGTTCAGATGTCAGCCCCTGGTTGAGGCCACTGCAGTGCATCTGGGCAGGTGACCTCAACCCTGATCACAGTTGGGAATTCAGAAGGGTGGTCACCCAGGAGACTGAACTCACACTATAATAGCTGGGAGATCAGCCCAACTCTACAGTCCTTGATGAAGGGTCAGTGCCTGCATGACTCCCTGAAATATCTTACTAATCTTGGGACTTGGTGGTAGCAGTGTTGCTAGGGATGGCTGTGGGGAGAAGACCAAATTTCTCCAGGCTCTGGGAGGGAGTAGTTTTAGGTGACATTGAATGGCTTCCATCGTCCAAGGGAAAACTCTGAAAGGAGGGTATGGGAGACTGCAGAGAAATTGAGCAGGTGTCTGCAGATCTTGGAGAAGGGTCTAGATTCTGCATCTGTCCTAGACAGGGGACCAAAAAATAACTTTTGAAAAAGGTGATCTGATGTGGTGTTTTATAGTAAACTTTCCAAATATTCCTGGATATATCAGGGGTTTGCCTTGCTAATTTAAATAGGAATAATAGCTAGTAAGCTTATTTCTAGGCCCACTACTGTCTATAACTGCTATTTCAGTCATAATAAGGTTTGGGGTGGGGAAAGTTCACTTTCTAATGACTTCTACTACACCCACCCACCCATTCCACCTCCAGCTTTGTCCTTCTGGGTCTGCTATTCTTAACACTTCCCCAATGTTCATCCCATGCCCCTCTCTTGCGTCTTGGAGAAACGATGGCCACCAACATTGTCCCCAGGAGCGAGGCAGCTTGAGTACCAGCAACAGGTTTTGCTGAGCAGCGTCTGCAGAGTCCTTCTGTCTCTATCCTCATTTCTGGGGTTAACTGGGAAAAAGGTGTACTCCTCGACCCCCCCGCCCCCGCCTTGGCGACCCATAGCAGTCCTTGGGTAAATGCAGGGTGACTGCAGAGATGGTCCATACTCCCCTAGCCTAAATTTCCCAGACTCTTGGCTGAAAGCTCCGACACAGAGGACCCCTTTGGGGATGCAACCCAGGGGAAAGTACCAGCGAAAAAAGTGGAGAGGACCACGCCCTTTCCGGAGACGCTAGCCCCACTTCTCCCCGGCATGCTGAACTTTTGATTCCATTCGGCTCCACCCTAGCCTGTGATGCTTCCCGGCAGCCAGGGAGCCTGATAACAGACCTCTGGCAGCACACCACTTCAGGTCCGAGTTCCCTTCTTTAGTGATCCAGGTGCCCGAAGGGAGAAGCCCAGCCCTGGGAACTGGAGGCTCCAGCTCTGTCGGAGCCCGGCCCGCCTTCTGGGTCAACAGGAGCTGGAACCTGTGGGCCGTAGCAGTGGACAATAGGCTACCGCTTGGCCACTGACCCCTGTCCTCCCCACAGCAGCTGGGGTACCCCGCGCCCCAGGCTGAAGCAGTCGGGGATCTGAATCGGCCTGTGGGGTGGTGGTGGTGGTGGTGGAAGGAGAGAAGCAACTTCCATTTTCCTGCCGGGAGGAGGGAAACTCTTCGGAGGTGGCGGGTGGAGACTCCTCCTCCACTCCGCCCCGAGGCAGCCGGGTCTCGGCTAGCGGCGCGTCTCCGCCCGCCCGAGCGTTTCCATAAATCAGGCCGCTGGCAGGCTGCTAATTAGCTCGGGCCGAAAAGAATGAGAGCTCCATTGCGCACGGTGGGGTGGGGGTGGGGGCTCAGTAGGTGGGAGATCAGAATTTCCCTAGGACCATCCGGAGACTCCTTGGGGCACTTCAGCAACGACCGCCCAAACCACCGCAGTTCACCTCCTCCCAATCCTGGCCTCCTAGCAGGGTCGTCTAGATCACACGCCTCCCGCACTGCTCGTATCCCCACGCTCGACCCGGCCCGCCCACCCACGCGGAGGCCAGCTCTCCCACTAGTTGAGCAAGCCCAGCATTAATTAACTCCCCCTTTACCCCTTGCAATATCGGAAGACTTTCAAAACTCATCCCCAAGTGTTTTCCTCCTTAAGCCTAAAGTCTGTGCTTGAAATAACCGCTAGAAAAAGATGGGAGTTGGGTCTGGAAGAAGGGTCGGACACCGCAGGGCTTTGGGATAACAGGAATTCCCCAATGATAGTGTGGAGTGTGAGATGGGATGCTATAACCCTATCCCTCCTCCCTCAATGAAAAGACAAGGCGGTCAATCAACTTAGAAATAACATTAAAGTTGGATTATTTATATCCATGAAAATTGCTAGCAAAGGATGCTGCGAAAGAGAGCGACTTCGGTTTCTCTTTTCCTCCCCCACCCTTCTCTTAGCCCTGTGGGCTCTACCCCTCCCAGTTCTTCCCACCCTCCGGGAGGAGACTGAGATGACATCACCGCGGAGACCCGCAGCCTCCCGGCCCCTGGCCCCAGGACCCCAGAGTCAAGATTGACAGGTGTCGCTCGCAAGGACAATGCCTTCCAGGTGTCACCGTCACAGTCCCATCCCTCCTAACTCGCCCTCTTTGCCCCCTTCCGTTCCAACTCTCCTACCCACCCGCTTTTCTTTTCTGGGAGAAGCTCTCTCACCCTCCCCTCACCCCCTTGTAGCTTCTCGCATCTGGGCACTGGGCCTCAGGTCTAAAAACACTGGCAGGGGGCTGGCACCAAGGGGCAGGGGTGGCTGGGACTCCGCCTACTGCCTGCCGCGAAACCGCTCGGTGATGCCAAAGGCTCTGGTGAGGGTCCAGGCGGCGACAGCCCGGCAGTGGGCAAAGAGTGAACATGCGTGCATTTTAAAGGAACTAGAGCTCTCTGGACTTCCTTGTCTTTGCTCTCTATTCTCCCACCCCACCCATCACAAACACATAATATAACAGACGCGAAGATAATCCTGCCATCTGGCAAATCCCAAATTTGGCGACCAAGCTCGAAAAGCAACAGCGACAACGTCTCATTCCGGGAGTAGGTGGCCGGTCCTGCTCTGTTCCCTGGAACTAGGGCAAAGACGGATGGATTCTGCCCTCACTGCCCCACCTCTGCCAGATCCCTGCCCTGACCCCGAAGATCTTGGGTGTTTTCTCCTGCTCTGGGTAGCTACTCTGCTGTCCAGAATGGGGAAGCTACAATTGTGGGGTTTCCACCCTATTTTCCACCAGTATTGCCTCAATGAACTAAAACCCAAATTTGGCTTCATTATGTACAACCGAATGTAATTTATAGCTGGGCGGCCTGTCGGCGGCAATTTAGATCATTTGGTGATAAGGATCACACTTATTAGATTTCTTCAAAGCCGATGGGGTTTTCTATCTTTTTTTTTTTTTTTTTTAAAGAAGGGTATTTGTGCTAAATTGCCCGGTGCTGGTGTGATAACTGTCAAAAGTTTGACATCAAAGGAGCTAATATTATTCAGTTACCAGAGGAGCTGTCTGTCTAAATAAGAATATCTTAATTACTGCATCACAAAGGTAGAAAAGGGGTCGAATCTGAAAAGGGGAGAGGTATTCAGCCAGCTCCTTTTGATGCACTATCTATATTAGACCGATGAACGCGCTTAATCAGGCCTAGTCCGATTTCCTTTCCTCTGGCTGTCGGTCCTCTGAACTTTATAACTATATGTAAACACGTTGTCAGTGGGGACATAATCTTCTCGGGTTCTTATTAGGAGAAATTTCCATCCTCTCCGGTTCTAGATTAGGCAGTGGAGTCTGCTCCATCAATGAAGGGACTAAGGTTTCGTGGACAATAATGTGGCAATTGTTGATGGTTTGTGACCCATAAAATGTGGAGGTGACTGTTCAGGCTTTGGTATGTAATTATGCAAAACACTTTCCATAAAGACTTGCCATTCGATCTAATGGCAGTCCCTGAGGTCTATTTCAAAAAGGGAGGGCCTATGTACAGAGAGAAAAGTAACATTTGTTTTAACACAGGTTTTATGGGGGGGGGGGTAAATACAAACACATCCCAACGCCACCCAAAGTATTTTTCCAGTCAAATTAAAATAATTACGAGGGGGTTTAATAAGTTAATCATAGCAACACAGCCCTACCAAACACTGTGGGGGTGGGGTTCAGGCTTCAGTTTACCACCTCCCGACCTGGGACTGTGCCTGAGAATAACAATTCACCTCTGGGGTTTTCAGGGGAGGAGTAGGGTGTTTCTGTCTCAACTCAGTCCACCTGGGTGTCCCATTGGGCTTTAAAGCCCCCTGTGAAGGACTGAGTTTGGAAAGGCTTAGGCAATGTCTTTAATGTCTTGAAAGAATTACTTAGTAGAGGGAATTTTAATGAAGGGACCCTCTCCCAAGAAATGTCCCATTCCCTTTCCCTCTAGTGCCCTCAAGTTCCCAGGAATCCGGGGACAGCAAGAAGTAAGGAACTGATTTGGGTGGAAAGTCCAAACCCGATGCCCACGCTCAGAGACGACAGCGGTGGGAGGAGCATACTCTGAGAAGCTAACGCTACAGAAACACCTTCGCAAGCCACCTGAGATTTGGTTTTGTTTTTAAAAATAATAAAAGGAATTAAAAATGCCTGGAGGAAAAAGGTGGAATGAGATAGGAGGGTCGACACAGGTCCGCACTCAACATTGGCTGCTAGCTGAAAAGCGAGTGTTTTCTGGCACCCCACTGGTCCCCAACACTCCTGGAGGCATGCCCCCCACAGACTGAGCTGCTATGTGTTGGGCTATGAGTCCTCACTGACCGCAGCGCAGTGACGCTGCTGTGTGAGCCCCGCAGACGATGGTAACAGGGGATTTTTCAAGGGGGAAATGATGATTAAAAGAGAGAATCATCTAAATATCAAAGTGACACAGGGGAGACCTGGAAAAAATATTTAAGCTAATGAAAAGCAAATAAAGAAGCAGGCACTTAGGCTGGGAAATTAAATATTATGTTTAAGATGGTGCTTTTGTGCGGACTTGAAGATTTCCGATTCATGTACACATAATAAACACTCGGGTTTGTCATCCAGAGGTGCAAATCTGAAAGATATTCCAACAAATGAAGTGCTGGCAGAGAGAGGAATAAAGAGATCGGTGCCTGTCAGGGGTCAGGCAGCCTGAGATTGCTTCTAGAGATCTTTTGAAAATTTCACACGATTGAAGGCTTAGGGGCTTCACTGCGCTCGCATTTCAAACTCAGATCAGTGGGATCACAATCAAAAATAGAGGTCTGGAAAATTTTGATGCAAAGATGGCCATAGGCTGCAGGGCTTCTCTCACTAGTGTAGTCTCTCTCTCTCTCTCTCTCTCTTTCTCTTTCTCTCTCTCCCTCCCTCTCCCTCCCCCTCTTTCTTTCAGAGATGGATACCCTGACATGGCTGTGATCCTTTGGATGACAGAGTTGTCAGAAAAGAAAGAGAAAATTTCATCTTGTCTCATAACTTCCTTTAAGTCAAAAGGAATTTAGGATCTTATTTCCCAAAAAAAACGGGAAGGAGACAATTCATTTCTAGCAAGCATAGGAAGCTCAAAGAGTTTTACATTTCATAGTTATTAGTGTACTCTTAGACAGTTAGGTTTGGCTCGCTTCTTCATTTATCCAGATTAAGATGATTTTTCATTCATTTTATAGTCTAGTATTACATTGAAAATGTATCCCAATTTCTTGCCACTGTCAATTGTATGAATGTTTAGGTGTATAAAAATGATTACATGAACATGTATATGTTGTGCCCATGACAGCTTTAATCCCTAAACCTGACTCATTCCATGGGAGTAAATTCTCACTTATATTTTGGTCCCCTTGTCCAACAAGTCACCACTTTCTGGTTCAAACAGAAAACAGAAAAATAAATTCTCTGATTGAGCCATGGGGGAACCCTGAGGAGAGGGTTTCTATGAGAATAGATCAAACTGAGGAACTCTGAAATGGGGCCAGACTGAGAAGATGCAAAGAAACTGGCTTGACAGCCAGGGGGATAAAACAGAGATAATCTTGGGAACAACCAGAAGTAATGGCAAATATGCTAAATCAAGACTCATTTAAAATTAATTGCATTTGGTTCAGCAAACTTTAGGAAGAGCAGGAGGAAAGGACTAATTGAGTATCACTCCTCCAGTTTTATTTTTTTGCTATCTTAAACAAAGGAATAAGATATTTTTGGAAATAATTTGAATTATAATTTAGTTTCATTAGCTCTAAAGCCAAAATGAGCAGAAGTAGAATTCCTAAGAATTTCCCTTAAGTGCATATATTCAGAGATCTCTAAGAGAAACCCCACAGAGGAGGAAGAGAAGACCTGTATAAAAATTTTCTCCTTTTTAATTGACTGAACTCGTGATTAATGTGTGTTGCTTCACAGATGGGCAAAAATAAAAAAGTGTAAGAATTGATTGGACTAATTTTTTAAGTACAAATCTTTGTTGTCTGTGGCTTCTGCTGCCCTGGACGGGGTATGGGACCACCCCTAAGCTTGGGGTGCAGAGGCAAACCACAGGCCGGCTGGCAGGCTGGACAGGCCCCAGATGCAGCTGCTAGACAGAGGAGAACTGGGCCCCTGGTGCCCTGGGTTTGATGAATAGGAGAGGAGAAGGAAAGTGGAGTGTGAGTGCCCCCTCAAGTCTCACATCCAGAACCTTCTTAGACACCCAAATTACCAATTCTAGCCAGGGAACCTCTCACCCTGGAAGTTTTGGAGCCAGGGTTTAGATGGTTTCAGGGCTGTAGCTGCCCTTGGATCAGGCTTCTCCAAAAAAAAAAAAAAAAAAAAAAAAAAAAATTTTTTTCCTTATCCACGGTAAAGGAATAAAGAGCAATCCGAGGTATAACTTTAAAACACTGGAGCAGAGAAATGAAGGGGAGACTTTGGAAAAGGGCCACCTACAGGGCTCTCAATCTTGCTCTTTCTTAGTAGTCTAAGAAGGACGAGACCCCCAACTGGGCTTTAAAAGCAGGTTTTGTGCAGTGAATATGATGGAGCCGATCCTGGCGTCCAGGACAAGCGTTGGGAGAGAAAAAGCACAGGCGCGCAAAAGCAAGAGAGTGGGTAAAGATAGTGAGAATCTTTGGCCGAATGGGGACTGTGTCGCCTCAGAGCCCGAGAAGCGACCTAACCCCAGCGGGGAGACTGAACAGTCTGCTTGGTTTGCGCTGAGATTAACTTTATAGTGGGCTGGCCGAGTGCACCAGATCTCTGCTGAACCAGGCCAGAAAGATTCACCAGTACACTCCGGTGAAATGAAGGAGGTCTAAGGGTAATTCCCTTTGCAGAATGCAGAGCTGGCAGGAGCCTCCATTAAAATAAACAAACACCACCAACAACAAAACACCTCAATGAAGCAGTCTTGAGGGTTGCACACTTTGCCCATAAAACAGGAGTTTTCTCCCGCCAGGGAGGTGAGAGCTACGCAACTTGGACTTCAAGGGACTGTGAAGGATGTCCGCTCGAATTCTTAACGAGGAACTCCAGGGGCGGGGAAAAGGGCAGCAACCCTACATCTCAGGCAGCAGGAGACCTCCGGTGTTAGTTACAGGTTTTCCTCTCCTAACCGTGGTCAGCCCTGGGAGGACATACGAGCAACATTACTCTCGCCTCTTTCTAAGGGCAGGCGGGGGTGGGGAGTAGTGTCAGGATTCAGCGAAGGATTGCAAACAGGAGGTCAGGGTCTTCTCAGAGCTTGAGAGGAAACGGCGCCTCTAAATTTCTAGATTTTAAAGCAAACAAAGCTGAAAAAAATCCAGACGCCTCTGGTCGGGCAAGGGCTAGAGTTCCCTCCGTGCGTTTGAGACAGAGCGCGCGCTTAACAAAGCACCATGCGCCCCTCCTATCAGGGGCCAAACTCCAACCTGGCCTCCTCACCCTTTTGTCTGGTGACCGGGAATCAGGAAGCCCGGAGACCACGTCAGTGGCATCTGCTCACCGCCTCTCAACAAGCTGACTGCGGGAGCAGAGCGCAACCCGCAACCGGGAATACTTTGAGCTCAGGTGGGGAACTAGCGGGGCTGTAGGCTGGGCAGCCCGGGTCAGGCCCCATCCCAACCGCTGCCCTCTCCAGGGGTCAAACACCCCAAAACATTCAGGGGCCTAGTCGAATGCTGGATAGGAAAGGAACCTCCCAAAGCATCTTCCAGCTCCATTACCCCTACAGCAGAAAATTGAACGTTTCCAGCGTTTGGAAACCTCCTGCCACTGTAGAAAGTGATTTGTCCTGCAGAGAGGCGAAAACATGCTAGGACACCGCGTGGCCATCTTGACCTTTTCTAAAATTATGTTTTAAAAAATATCATGAAACGAAAAACTCCAGGCAAGGCAACGCCTTTCTTCTACTCCTTTTGATTTGACACCCACTAAATAAAATCCTCTTTCAAGCCATCATCACTCTAACTTCAAAGGAGCGAATGTTAATTTTACCTTTATTTAAATGATTACCAAAGCGTGAGCGGCTCTCCCCTTCTTCAGCTCTCCCTGTGGATTTTAACCTATCAAGTGCTCTAAAAAGTAAGCAGCTTCCCTCCTCCCATACCGTGCTTCGTTTTTTGTTGATGTTAATTTCGTGGAAGCTATTTAAAGTTTAGCATGACATATATGAGTCATGACTCAAGTGTTAAGTGTGTCAGGTACCTCCAATGACCTCTGAGTGGAAAGAATGTCAGAAGCACCTGATCTTTGCTTGGATGCCTGCAGACCAGGCCACGTGTGATATAGTGGGCACCATCTCCTGGTACGAGGCTCCATAATCTTAAATGCAGAAATGGGCAGTTGGCCCTGCGCACAGCCAGATGAACACCTTGCGCAACTTTGCCTCTGTTCCTTGGAGGCAAGGAAGGGAATGTGAGAAACTTCGGGCGATCTTTTTGACGCCACGTCCAATTTTTAGGATCTCTTGCCAATTTCTCAGTGTGTTTGCGTCTAGATAGACTAAGCTCTTTGTAGTTAATTAACCCGTAGTCCACCTACAATTAATACAGAGAGAAGAAAAAACAGAAAAGGGGAATCAGAAGGAGGGAGGAAAATAAAAGTAAAGCGAGTCTAGCCAGATTCCTTCACATCGGTCCGTCACAGCTAGTTACCGACTTTCCAGCTGCGAAGACGTTGCGCGCCATTTACTGTAATTGAATTGCTGTTATAACACCTTTCAGGGGGACAGCAATGCGTTCGTTTCAAAAAAAGTTGTGCTTGCTTGTGCTCTTCCTGGCGTCGCCGGCCACCCGCCAGGCAGAGCTGCCCCTAGGGGATGGGGACACGGCTCCGTAGGCCCCGGGTGGAGACGGAGAAACCAGGTCCCAGGTGAATTCATGCTGGGAAGTGAATGTCCCTGGTTTTGCTGATACTCTGGGGATGCTGGGAACCCCATATGAGTCAGAACACCAAGTGAATGAACTTGAATGAGGGATGAGGGCAGGGCCTGGAGTTGCAGAGATAGGGTAAATCAACGTTTGGCCAGGGAGTAAATCCCGGCCACCAATGCCTTTGCCTCCGCTTTTCCATTTAACTTCTGGAGTTGCCCTTTCCGCGGTGGTTGTACAGCGCCACCTTGTCAACCTCCTTTCGCCCGCTTTGGCGCCCCTTAGGAAATTTATTCACCTGAGGAAATGAGAAAATTCCCTGCCCTAAGACTAGGAGCCAGAGGTTGGGGCAAAGTGCTGACACGACTCTTCACGCCTGCGCTCACCCTCCCCACGCTACTCCGATCCACCTCCCCAGCGTGGAGAGGGTTTCCATCTTGCTGGAGGACGAAGAACATCGGAGCCAATATACTACCTCAGTTTCCCAGTCACAACTTCTGGTTTCTATCAAGGGCCTCTCCAAACGCTTGCTCAACTTTTGCACCCTTCCTCGGGTCTCTCTTGTCCCCCAGCAGTACCCATAGTTTGACGCATTTTCTATGCCATTTTTTACTCCTTATAGGCTCCTCTCGTGAAGTTTCCACAGAGTTTTCTAGGCATAGAGAGCAAACCGTAGACTGAGATGACCTTCAGGACAGTCACGCTGTCAGCGCTGCCTTTGGCATTCACCAGAAGCTCAGCACATTAGAAGTGGTGTCTGGGTGGCAAAAGGAAGGGGTGATCTCTCCGCCTAACTTCCCCAAACAGGGTTCCTTTGGCTAATTTAAACAGGTTCCAAGGAAAGGTAATTAGTTGAGGCTAGAGCGCGCTTCACTGGCCCTGGCAGTGAAGAGCTGTCTGAGCCTGGTGGATACACACTGACTTGGGCATTTTCAGTTGCTCCCGAAGGTTAACGAGAGAACTTGAGACTTTGCGCCCACTTAAGACCCCCAGGGTCGGATTAGAGGAGCGGCAGAAATAAAGGTGCTTGGGAAGTAGTTCCCAAGGTGTTTGGAACTGATACCCAAGGGCAGAAAAGGGGAGAAGCAAGAAGTTTTTAGGAAAAGGACTAGTGTGAGGTTTGGTGTTTCGCTGTCAGGTTCGGGAACTGTCACTTGGAGTTCACCAAACGTGTGCGTGTGTGTTTGTGCGTGTGTATCCCGCAGGAGCGGATGAAAAGAAGACTAGGAATTTAGGCAGGGAGGTGGTTTGGCACCCACCACACTCCATCACGACTCCATTTGAACTTCTCTTTTCCTGGGAGGACTTCCTTCGGTGCTTACTAGTTATAAGATCTTAGAAACGAAAAGCCCATTTATCTTAGAGGCATCTGACGACGCGAGTGTGTTCTCTTTGGTCCTGAGAGTTGGGGCGCAGGCTGCACCCTTCCGAGGTCTTCTACATCTACTTTCTTTGCTAAATGAAGTTTAATTTCTTTCTTAAGTGCGCGGGAAATGGAATGGGGGAAGGATTCCCTCCTATTGCCCCCCCCCCGCCCCCAGCCTCCTGTGACAGAACCAGTTGGAGGTGGAGTTGGGGAGGACGACAATAACTGCAGGACTAAGAAAAGCGGGTCAGCCTTGACAAAAGACGGTGGTGGGCGTAGATTGCTTCAAGGTTCTGCTGAGGACCGGAGAAAAGCAGGTCCCGCTCGGAAGCATCTGGACCCAATTTTCTCTGCGGGGAACCCCCAGAATCTTCGATCGGCATCCCAGACGGGACAGGCCCGTGCTTGCCTCTTTGGATACCTTGATGAGTGCAAGGAGGCACCCGAGGTAGAAAGGGATTCAGAATTCGTGAAGGAATCCAGTGCAAAATCTCATTCTCCATGTTCTGGGTCAACAGCAAGACAGCGGCGGGTCTTGCTAATCTGAAACCTCCCCCAATCCGCAAACCCCCGCACCCAAAACCTCAGCCAAGGCTGGACTTGCAGTTTCCCAGCTGGGGTGTCCATCTCACTATGCCGCTCTGTTTTTGCTGCGCCCCCCGCCCCCCGCATTCCAAACGGAATTTGTGCCCTTGCATTTGTGACTTTTTCATTTCTAGATTTGGCTCTGCAGCGATTTTCGCCATGTATTAACCTTCGCGAACAAAGTCGATTGCCAATGTACAAACATTCTTTTGGAGAGGACATAGAGAAAAACAGAAACAAGGAAAACAGACGTGAGCCAAGAGACCTGCACGCAGCTAGGCCTCTTACCTGCGTTATCTCTTTACAGCCTCACAACACCTGACAACATAAGTACTACTCTTGTCTCCTTTTTGCTGCTGGGTAAACAGCTCAGAGAGGCGAAGAGACCTCCCCCAAACCTAACAGCTAGGAACAAGCCAGGCCTGGAAGAAACCAGGCTGCCTCCTTTGGCAGCCAGTTCCTGTCCCAGACTAGACTCAGGAGAGAAATCGGTTCGCTTTTCTATCCCTTGGGAGCTTTCCTAGCCTGTAGGGAGCCAGCCAGGGGATTCCTGGCTGTCTCCAGCGTCTTGACTGCTCGCTCAGAGGCAGCGGGCAGGAAGGCAAGGAATCCCCTCCCATGGCAGCACAGCCTGCTGCTTTCAGAGCTGGGTCAGTGTGACCCTGTTCTTTCCATATTTTAGAGATGAACTAGGGGTGCTCATTGTGCTCCGTATCTTCGCTAAAAAAAAGAAAGCAGGATAATGATTCCTTTTTGAGAACTTAGTAAGACAGCACTTGTATTTGTAAGAGGAGAAGAAGGCAAAAGAAAGGATAGTGCTTACAATATGGGGTAACTCTGGGGTGTATTATTTCCGGAAGATGAATGCAGATTAGGGGACAGTAAACAACTCAGTTTACAACATCAAAACAAATGGTTACCTTTCAAGCACCCCAACATGCTCCCAGTTATGGAGAGAGAGTTATGGAGAGAGATACTTGAATTTCCCTTGTCCTAACTAATCCCAATCTCTGCATGGGGCCCCAGAAAAATGTTCTCAGGTTGGGACACAGAGCTGTTCATTTATGTTCTCAGAGGTGCTTGTCTGCAAGTATTAATGGAGGAACAAATGACAGAGAGGGCATCATCCCACTTTCCCCTTTAATGTACTTTCACTCTCTTTTCACAGTAGTTTCAGGAGGAATTAAAGACTTTTAAACTGACTCTTTTTTTTAAGCTAGGAAAGTAGATAATACCTTGAAGGTAGCTACAATAGAGTATGCAGAATATGTAAGTACCAATAACAGAAAACCCTTAATTATTCCATAAAATTGGTGTGAGGAATGTTCCACTTAAATATTTTTCTTTTTTTTTTTTTGTTTATCTTTCTTCAACTTTCTCATGGTTTCTTAACCTATGTAGGTCCACGCTTAGTGAACTTAAAAAAAAATGCCCTCCTCCAATAGATATAAATCAAATAATGAACATAGCCTATGGGGGTTGTATAGACCCAGGAAAAGCAATACGAAGAAAGTGGAGAATAGAATAATTTCATCTTTATCTCATCATTTCTAACATTAAGACATATACCATAATTCATTATCTTTTACCTGAACAACCTCTTAGCTATGTGATTCAGGAATGTTCCTACTTCATGTATTTGCCATTTTAACTTAACTCTTGCAATAGCACATGGCATAATTAATTGTATTATCCCCATTTTATTGACTGAAGCTCAGGCACAGAGGCCTGAGGTCAAATACAGCTGGTCAGTGGCAGAGACAAGGTTTGAACCAACATCATCTGACCACACAAATCATAAAATCACTATCATAAAATGTGCCATTTTGGTTAGGTCTTTTGGAAGACTATATGCAAAGACATTTCTTGTTTTAAATATATATATATTTAAATATATATATACATAGTGTGTGTGTGTGTGTGTGTGTGTGTGTGTGTGGAGATAGGTGACTTGAAGGTGGGAAAAGTAAAAATAGCTGAACTTTCACTCCCAGCCCAATTATATCAATTTCCCGTTGTAAATTTGTGTTCAAAATTGCCACTTTCTTAAGAGATCCAAATGTTTTTCTCACCTTGGCTATAATGCCACAAGCCTTCACAAACATTTGGAAGGGTGCCTGTGTTTATTTATTTATTTTTAATTATTTTGCAGGTTGTACTGGGGATTGAACTCAGGGGCACTCAACCACTGAGCCACATCCCCAGCCCTATTTTTTATTTTATTTAGAGACTGGGTCTGAGTTGCTTAGCACCTCACTGTTGCTGAGGCTGGTTTTGAACACACAATCCTCCGGCCTCAGCCTCTGGAGCCCCTGGGATTACAGGCATGTGCCACTACCCCCAGTCACAGGGTGCCTGGGTTTGTCCTGGTTTTCTCACCTGCTTAGGGTCATTTTCTCCTCTGTGAGAGGGGTCTTTGACTATTCTTCATGGGCAGGGTGCAATTGCACATACAGACCATGCTGGGAAAGAATCCTTGATGAACAGGACCTATCTGGATGCCCACATGCTAGGGAGTCAACCTCTTGTCCTCTGAGAAGCCAGATCAGACTGGTTCTACAAGGGCCCATTGATTCAGACCAAGATTTTGCATCTTGGTTCACCACATTAGGACAGCTCCACTTTTCTCTGGTTGTGCCCTTTGGTTGGTCAGTGGGATAACTGCCAGCAAACTGAAAGTACATGGTTTCAACCAAACACAAGGTTTTGGTTGTGTTTACAGCAAAGTAAACTGTGATTCAGTATTAAATTTTGTGGCTGGATACAAGCTAAAGTTATCTCTTTGGTTGTGTTTATAGCAAAGTAAACTGTGATTCAGTATTAAATTTTGTGGCTGGATACAAGCTGAAGTTATCTCTCCATGAAGCTAAGCTCTAGCATTTTTTAAGGCCATCGCAAAAGAAAAATCAGTGCACCTAGTTATTATTTTATAGATTCAAAACAACAAAATGAGAGAGAGCATTTAAATCTTTAACTTGTTGGGTGGAGCCACCCATGTTTATTACATGTTTTGCTGAATATGGTCAGCCTAGACCCTCCTGTCCTACAAGAATATTAAAAGTCAAGGTCATCTGTGCCTACCTGATTATACTTTAGGCCTATTCTGAATTTAGAGTTTCTCCAGCTAGTAAATGAGTCATGGGATATTTGGAGGAGTGAGAATGTGATTGGAACTGTGGGTCTGAGTGTGTAGCAATAAGAATGTAGAAATCTCATAAGAGAGTAAGAGCAATTATTTTCTTGCTTCCCATGGAAAATTCTCATTTGTGCATTTATTTCACATGTACTTATTGAGTAGGTAGGAGGTGTCCAGCATAGTACAAGGTACTTTGAATATGAAGATTAATGTCATAGTCTCTGCCCTTGAAAGGTTTTTAGGTTAGTGAGGGAGAGGTAAGAAAACATGGCAATATAATACACTCTGATAACTGATACCAAGAGCTTTGGAAACTTGAAAGAGAGAACGGTTCCTTCTGCCATGGAAAACTGCTGGGAAAGACTTCTTAGGAGAGGTGATTTCTGCTTAGGGACTCAGAAGTTGTGGGGTAGAGGCAGGCAGAATAAGCTCAGGACCAATGGGGAGGGGGGGGCAGAGAGAGAGAGAGGGAGAGAGAGAGAGGAATTCGACTAGTGGGAAGCACAGAGCAAAGGTAGAGGAAGTTAGACTATGTCCTTTTCTGTCCTTTTTTCCTCTGGGAGACAATCAAGGTCATTATTCCTTGGATTGCTGGGGTTTGTGTAAAGAAGTTGTAGAGTCCCACACAGTTCTAATTAGAGTGTGCCTTTTCCTTTCTTTTATTTTCAGGGGTTGGAGGTTGAGGAGAGGAGTGGATTTGCAATGGTTTCCAAAAAGATGGAGTTGGGTGATTTTTTAGGTATATGTATACTTCTTCTATAGTGAATTAATTGAGCTCATCATGTCCTAGGCATTTATCTGAAGGTTGAGGCAGAGAGATAACAAATAGAAAAGTAGAGAAGATTGTGGAACTATCAGAAGAGGTTAGTACAAGAAGAACAGTGGTCAAAAAGAACTCATGCCAGAATGAATTGTTAACCATGCACACATGCCAAAAGTGTCTGTACCTTTGGCTTCCTCTTCAGTGCTTGTGTCTCTACCAGAACAGATGAAACACACTGTTTTGGTTAGTTCTCTATAGGTCTGTCTCTCCCTCAGGGTTGGAAGATCCTCGGAGGCTGGGACTCTGACTGATTCACTTATGTTCCCAGCCCCTGGCCCTGTGCCAGGCTCATAATTAAAGCTCAGTGCATTTTGAATGAATGAATGAATGATGCAAGTTTAAGAATGTAGGTTTTATGCATATTATGAAAATACCACAGTGAAACCCATTAATTTGTGTAATTTATGTTTTTTAATACTTATAATAAAACATATAGATTTTTAATTTGTGTTAATGATTGTTAGAGCATCTAAATATCATTTTCTGTTTATCATTTGGAGTTTTTAATTATGATGGCGTAGAGTAGTCATTGTCATATAGTTCTTATTTATGGTGGGACCTTTCTGGCACAAAGACCCCAAACACAAGTTATTAAACTGTGGGCTCATTGCAGAACTTGAACAGTCACTTCCAAGAAATTCAAAAGTGCCAAGTGTGAAAAACACTGTTCAACAGGCTTCAAGTCAATACTGCTTAATTTTTTTTGTTTGTTTGTTTTTTTTTTGCTTAGTCACTTGTTAGCTTGTCTCCTCACCATGGCTCAACCACACTCTTTATATTTGCCTTCAACCACTCAGAGCCATGGTAAAATCTCACAGAGCTAACACTTAATTTTGTGCATACATTTATTTTTTGTACCAGGGAATGAACCCAGAGGTGCTTAACCACTGAACCACATCCCCAGCCCTTTTTATATTTTATTTTGAGACAGAATCTCACCATGTTTCTTAGGGCCTCACTTAATTGCTGAGGCTGGCATTGAACTTGTGATCCTCCTGTCTCAATCCCCTGAGCTTCTAGGATTACAGGCACGTACCACTATGCCCAGCAATATTTTTGTTGTATATTAGTCATTTTATTTTATTTTATTTTATTTTATTTTATTTATTTTTGGTACTGGGAATTGAACCCATGGGCACTCAACCACTGAGCCACATCCCCAGCCCTATTTTGTATTTTTATTTAGAGACAGGGTCTCACTGAGTTGCTTAGGGCCTCATCGTTGCTG
This sequence comes from Glaucomys volans, assembly GCA_020662805.1. Classification (NCBI taxonomy): domain Eukaryota; kingdom Metazoa; phylum Chordata; class Mammalia; order Rodentia; family Sciuridae; genus Glaucomys; species Glaucomys volans. Next base: position 1,983,561 of record JAJEJO010000176.1, on the reverse strand, counting down.
AGGCTGGCTTTGAACTCGCAATCCTCCTGTCTCAGCCTCCCAAGTTCTGGGATTACAGTCGTGGGCACCGCGCCCGGCTATTAGTCATTTTATGTAGGGCCTGAGCATTTGCCAAGATACTTTCTTAGTTGGACTAAAGAGTGCTTTATGAAGATAATATCTTCTTTGGCCCATGGCTTCCATACAACTGTTGGATATCTTGAGAAATGGCAATAACCTGTACTCTTAAAAGCTAGGGTCTTATAACCACTTTCCCAGGGAGAGGGTGAGATCCATACAGGAGGAGGGGTTCACCTCAGATGTTGTGATGCCCTTGTTATAATGCTGCTTTGTGTTAACATTTTCCAACATAGGCACCAATTAGATCTTGGAAACAAGCATGAAGAAAAGCGTTAAATGAAATCAAAACATGATCAGCTCCCTCTGAATTATACCTTATGTTTTAGCTACTCTACTGGCTCCCTGGCTTGGAGAAATTTCAAATTCCCACTGGCTTAGTACAAGACATCTTCTCATTCTTCTTTTCTAAATATATTCTTCCTTTAAAAAAAATTCCTCCTACCACCTTATCTCTCTTGTGAATTCTCTTTTAAGAATTCATATTGTGAAGGACTTCAAAGGTGAAATAGAATACATTTTTTGAGCGTGTTTACTGGTGTTCACAGCTCTAGGGAGCATTCAGAATTTTCAGTAAAGAAGTTTATACCTTTTGTTTGCTTTGAGTTGAAAAGGCCATGTTAGCCTTGATAATCATCTTGGAAACACCAGCCTGTGTCTTGGAATCCAGGCAGCTGAATTACTGGTCAAATATCCAGCCACCAACATGTGACTCAAAGACAGGCAAATTTTTGAAGACTGTGGGCCTCCATTGAAAAGGACAGAATCAAATTATTGTATCAATAGTATAATGTGATTCCAGAGAGCCCGTTTACAAAAGAGTGAAATGGGATTAGATGACAAAAATGAAAAAGATAGAAAATCCAACTTTAGGTCAATTGCCAACTTTTTGGCATTCTGCTGGTCCTGTGTAGACTATAAAATGTAGACCAGCCTTAGGGATTCTGATGTGGCCTTGCTATAGTTTGTATCTTGAATGTCCCCCAAACACCCATGTATTACAGAACTAAATGAAGTAAAAACATGATAAGCTCCCTCTGAATTATACCTTATGTTTTAGCTACTGTCTCTTGGGCTGGCCCCTGGGGTGGCTCTACTGGGAGGTAGTGGAAACTTCAAGAGGTGGGGCCTAGTCTTTAGGTCATTCAGGGTGTGCCCTTGAAGGGGAGTGTCAACTCTCAGTCCCCTCTGACTCTCTTTTGTTTCCTTATCTTGAGGTTTTGCTCTCCCAAGCACTTCTGCCTTGATGTGCTTGCTTCCTCAATCCAGGCCCAAAGCTAACAGATCATGAACTGGAATCTCCAAAATTGTTCGCCAACATAAATCTTTCCTTTTTATAAGTTGATTATCTCAGATATCTGTTGTAGTGACAAAAGTTGATGAATATAGAAAACAATATAATTCCCTCTACCACCTCAGGGAATTATGTTCATACACAAATGGCTAAACCTAGAAATATATAAATAGTTATCATAACAAATGTATCAGATTAATATTTTTGGTGCAAACATTCTTAAGAAATAATAAGGAAGGAAGGTCTATGATTTCATTATGGAATAATTACAGATAATATGCTTCAACCCATGATTACATTTACTGGATGCAAAAACAAACTGGGAAGAAAATGAAAAATTGATTAATAATTGAATAGAAACTATAAATATCTAGATGTTTGAGACTTTCTTTCTAAGTAATGGAACACAGTTTCTACTTTGTAACCATGAGTTTGGCCTTGTGCATATAGATCCTGTCTTTTACATCCAAACACAAAACAATGAAGGAGTTGGTTCTAATTCTGTCTCTTGCTGAAAAAGCTAAAGCTGAAAACAAATAGTTAATATTTACCTGTCAAGAAAGCAAGCATTTCAGGGCAGTGAGGTATTATCTTGGCATAAATCTGAAATTGGGAAAAATACAGAAGTAAAGTGAGTTATAGAAATAAGATTTCCTTGTATTTACTTAGTTTGGGAGAGAGGGACTAAAAAAGATGAAGTCAATCCCTGAGTTAGACTATCTAGAGAAGGATTTTGTGTGCAGGGACAATTATCTAAAAACTGACACTATAAATGTACAAATTCAAAAGATGAGTTTCTTTCTTTCTTTTTTTTTTTTTTTTAACCCCGGATGCGAGGAAATTTCCTCATGTATACAGTGAGACTTCTTGAGCAGTCTTTACTGGTGCAAGATGGCCTTTGATAATCTTGTATGGTAGTCAATGAAAAAATTCTTCCTATGTTGCCAATTTACTGAGCATAAATTACTGGAAACCTTATATGGAATAAATTATGTTCTTAAGCCTTCTCAGATGTGCAGCCAATAGAGATTTTAAAGCAGAAAACGAAATGCAAAATTTAGCTTGAAGGGGCATTGGTGTGCATTTGGAACCCTCTCTGGAGTTGTTCCCTCTCCACCCCTGTGAGGGGATTACAGGGCTGCATTCCAACCTGAGGCTGTCTTAGCCACATGCAGCTCTTCAGAAACCTGCATGTGGTTTTCTTCTTAGATTTAAATAAAGCAACAAGGAATATCGTGATGTTGATGTGGCAGTGAGCCTGAGGGAGGTGGGAAATGAAGAACTCTGCATAAGTCACAGACAGGACAGAGAGGAAAAGAGTCAGGACCTCAAATGTGCTATTACCTGACTTGCATGTCTTTGTTGAGAACCCTGTACTGCCATCCCTTTTTGTAAAACCATTGTAAGTGCAATTCATGGGTACTCATAAATGCAAGGTAAGTTTAATTGATTTGTGGCTTTCCACATTGCTGATGATGAAGTGGTACTTGGGCTGTTGAAAGGTGAGGGGAACTTGATTTCAATGCAGAGATGAGATGCTGCATTCTCTAAACTGACAGATGGAAATTCTGCTTCAGAATTCATTATATGATGTGAAGGACAATGGTGAAAATTTGAATCTGCTAAACAGTTCAACAGGTCAAAATACAGTCAGACCATTAAAAGTTAAATAAACTGGAGCATTATAATTCATCAGGAAACACATTTATGGGTCCGTTTCTAAGTTCCCTGATGATCTTAAGTTTCTGTGTCATCTCAAGTTTCCTCCATTCTCTGAGCTACAAGGTACCCAACCCAACTAGAACTTTTTTGTCTATGCAATACCTTGACATGTGACTGGAAATATTTATTATCTAAAGATACCAAATATCTTCATGGAAGATTGATGCCTTCTTACTGTCTTATGAGGAGGCTAAGAAAGGAAGGGGATTACCCCTGATTCCAGTCCATCTGTCTCTCTTCCTTTTTCCAGCTATGACTACATATATTGTCTATTAACAGAAAATTAAGTGACAGAATAACATGTGTCGATAGTAATAAGTCAGAATCTCAAAATGTTCATGAAGTAAAACTTAACAATTTCTCTTTCTAACCTTTCCCTTTCATATTTTTAAACAATATTCAAGAATTCTCTAATATTCTTCTCTTCAAGAAGTGAAGTCAAATTCTTGGAGGTGACACTGTGATACTTTGGAGTAAAAGGACACATGATACTTGTGTCCTCTGAGTTGGGGCATGCTTTTGGGCCTCTCTCACTTGGATCACAGACTCTGGGAAGCTTTACAGGAAGGTCCATGTGGCCAGGACCTGAAGTCCAGTGAGGAACTGAGGGAGGCCTACCAACTGTAACAGTGACCTGAGCATCAGAACTCTCAGCCCTGATCAAGTCTTAAGATGATTTCATCTCCATCCAACATCTTTCTGCAACTTCATGACAGACCATAACTGGAACCACCCAGGAAAGTTGTTTTCACATTTCTGATCTTCAGAAACTGTGATATAATAAATGTTCCTTTTTCTAATGTGCCATTTTTTGCTTACTTCATTATACAGCAATAGATTACTAGTACAACTCTGAAGGAACTAACACAGTGTCCAGTATTGACTACAAAAAGCATGTAAAGAATATTGTTGAATTCATGAATTAAGATGCACAAATGAAAAGTTTGATTTATATCCTTCCATACTTTTCTATATTCACATAGCTCCTTTTAAAGCAGCTTCACAGAAGAGTTTTATGGGCTAGATCTCTTTAATTATTAAAAATTCAGTCATTCAACACTTATTGCTGCTGCTGTTTGTCAATGTGCCACTCACTCTTTTCAACTATGAAATATTTGTAAAGCCCAATTGAGCATCGGCCTTGTTTTTACAAAATATCTATTGAATCACTGCTAGATTCTTTGCCTATAAAGGGGAAAACCCATATATTGGGTTAGATAGATGCAGAAGACCAAGAAAGATAAAGTATAAATGAGAAAAGAGAAGTCACTGTTGTTATTGACTTACTGAAGATATTCAAAGGTGAGAATGAGATCAACCATTGACCTAAGGTGTATGAATAACTCAAGGTATTCAATAGCCTCGGGAACAATTTGGGAGAAGTGCAGCTCACTCATACTTTCTGTGATGTGCAGTGTGTTTGAAGTTGGATTTGGGGGTGAGGTAATCTGTGTTGAAGTCCTACCTCTTCCATTTATCAACTGGAGGCCTTAAAAAATTAATTTAATCCTTTTGAGTTTCATTTTCTCCATGTATACATTAAGCAAATAAATATAAATTTAGAGATTTTAAACAAGGTCAGGTATGTAAAAGGTTCAGGGTATTTTTTGGCATGCAGTAAACACTTAACGGTTGTTAGCTCCTTTTAAAATTTTTTTAATTTGTTTTAATTAGTTATGCATGACCCTGCCCTGCTGCTATTTTGAACTAGCATCCATATCAGAGAAAACATTCTGCCTTTGGTTTTTTGGGATTGGCTTATTTTGCTTAGCATGATGTTCTCCAACTCCATCCATTTATCAGCAAATGTCATAATTTCATTCTTCGTTAAGGCTGAGTAATATTTCATTGTGTATATGTACCACATTTTCTTTATCCATTCATCTGTTGAAGGGCACCTAGGTTGCTTCCACAGTTTAGCTCTTATCAATTGAGCTGCTATAGACAACGACATGGCCACATCACTGTAGTATGCTGATCTTAAAACCAGTATAAACTGAGAAGTGGAATAGCTTGATCAAAGGGTGGTTCCATTCAAAGTTTTGTGAGGAATCTCCATGTTAGCTCCTTTCTTACGGTGAGCTTTAATGCATACCACAGTTATACTTCTCTCCTGCTCACACGCACCCACTCCTTTAACCATGTGCACTACAGTGGGATTTTCTGCAAATCTAGAGTCAAGAAAATGATCTGAATGTTCTTATACTTCTCATCTTCCCCATGAAGAGACTGGTGAGGGGTAATAGGTGTAACATGTGAACAATGACAATCTTTATAACTGTGCTCCTGAGAAGATGCTGAACATTCATGCTCCACTGGTCTTCTGTCCAGCTGTGCCTCTGCTTATTGATTGCTCTCTCTTAAGATGTCATTTCAAGGCTCCTTTTACTTTGAAGGAACATGTATAGTGGGTCCTATGTATCTGTAAGCTGCACTTCTAAGGTTTGAGCTATGTGGGCCATTGCAGACATAATTCAGCCAAAACACTCCAGGGCTTTCTATAGAAATGGCCAAATGAAGAAATAATTTTCTTGTTCATTACTGGGCTGCTTCGACAGGGACCTTAACCACATTTGAAGTTGCATGAGCCAAACTGCACTTCCTTTTTCTTTTTTTTTAATTTACCTTCCTCACTGCCAGTTTCTTCTACTTTCATCCAATGTAACAACTCCCTCTATTATTCTTATTCTTATTCTTACTACTTTTTACAGTTCTGGGGATTGAAACCAGGGCCTTGTGCTTGCAAGGCAGGCACTCTTCCAACTGAGCTGTATCCCCAGCCCTCCCTCTATTATTAATAATAATATGCACCATCTCGTATTAGCAGTGTCCTCTGTTGCTCCAACAATGCAAAAGAACACTGGAGAATCTCCCTTGGGCAAAGAAATATCCAGAAGTGATACTTGTCTTTTCTGTTTGCATCCTTATGGCTGGAATTAGTTACCTGGTCAAGAGTAAATATGAGTGGTTTGAAATATGTAGTCTTCTGTGTGCCTAGAAGAGAGAGGAGAGCCAGGTATAACTGAATGCCAGGAATGGCCATCAATTACATAATTTAATTCCTTCATTTTGTAGATAAGAAAACTGAGGGCTAAAGGAAGTCAGTATCTTAGGTCACTAAGTAAGCTAGTGGCAGAGTCAGGCCTAGAACCCAGCTTTTTTGATACCAGGTATTATTTCTGTTGCTCTTTCCTATATGGGAGTTGATGGCACAAAAATGTCACAAAGCTACAGAATATGTGGCATAAGACACTAAGCATAAATTGGAAATTATGACTGCACAGTGATTTTCAGGTCATGTGATTTCCTCTGATATAATGAAGAGGTAAGTCTTCTCTCTTAATCAGACAAATGTGAATTTTTGACACTTCTACTACTACTAGCAATAACAATATCTTGCATATACCTAGATCCTTGAACTTCTCAAGACTTTTTCAAATATATTTTCTCATTTACTCCATACATAATTTAGGTAAAATAAGCAGATTTATTGTCACTGACAATTTTATGGACACACAGGGCAATGTTATGAAATACCCATGCTCACAAAGTCAGTTAATGATGACATTGGGATTATAATCCACACTTGATTTTCAACACCAATGTTAGGGCACAAATCACTTACTCCTTCCTCTTTCCTGGAATTGCAGATTTTCTATGGGAAAGAATCAATTTGATAGTTTTCTTCAAGCTTCAACAGGTTTTTAGTGGCAGGATAAGGAGCATAATTTGAGTCCTTATCTAGGATGCTTGATTTTAGATTTTTTGTATTGGGGATTCATCCACAGTTCTTTTTATTTTTTATTTTGAGACAGGATCTTACTAAGTTGCTGAGAGTTTTGCTATATTGCTGAGGCTGGCATAGAACTTGCAATCCTCCTGAATTTCTGGGATTACAGGTGCGAGTTATGGTACCCAGATTTTTCTAGATTCTTATGTTGATAAAAATACATTTTGACATCTAGAAGGTATTACATTGAGGCTCAACCTTTATCTCCTGTGTTGGGATATCTTCTGAAGCACTACAAAAAATTCTGTCCTGTTAGTGTCCTTACCTGGTAAGAGGTATTAATAATTTTTACCAAAAATGTGGGATTAGAAGAGTGCCTGTCAGATTACAGTCACTCTATGTGTATTTGCTCTTACTAGTAATTAACATTTCCTGGATAATGAACAGAGAAGGAAAATGAAAGGGAGTAAATTCAACTATTTAGATTTTCTATTTCCTATTTCCCAAAATCTGCAGTAGTCCTGACAGAAAACATATGTAATCCATAGAAATTTCACAACAATTTTTGTAGAACAATTAAATCTCCTTGGGTTATTAAGCTTGACTTCAGTTTAAACTTGACAGAAGCTCACTAGGGACTGGTATAATGGAATTTTTTTTCTTCTTTTGGGGGGGGGGTCCTGGAGATTAAACCCAGGGGCACTCCACCACTGAGCCACATCCCCAGCCCTATTTTGTATTTTATTTAGAGACAGAGTCTCACTGAGTTGCTTAGAGCCTCGCTAAGTTGCTGAAGCTGGCTTTGAACTCGAGATCCTCCTGTCTCAGCCTCCCAAGTGTTGGGATGACAGCGTGCGTCACCGCACCCAGTGGGACTAGTATAATGAAATATTATTCAGCCATAAAGAAGAATAAAATTATGGCATTTGCAGGTAAATGGATGGAGTTGGAGAATATCGTGCTAAGTGAAATAAGCCAATCCTAAAAAAACCAAAGGTCGAATGATTTCTCTGATAAGTGGATGATACGTAATGGATGGCAGGGAAGGGGTAGGGGAAGAATGGAGGAAGGATAGATTGTGTCAAGGTAAATGAAGGGTGGGAAGGGGTGGGGGAAGAGGAAAGATAATAGAATGAGACAAACATCATTATCCTGTGTACATGTGTGATTACACAAATGGTGTGACTCTACTTCGTGTACGATCAAAGAAATGAAAGTTGTACCCCATTTGTGTACAATGAATCAAAAAATAATAATAATAATTTTTTAAAAAAGAGGATGTGTTAGCTAACATAATGGAAAGAACCAGGGGAAGAGATAAGTGTGCAAATGAATCCACTAAGAAACTATTGTTTCACTCCATGGCTCCCCTTTCCTTTGGCTTTATTCTCAAATAGATTCTCTTCAGAGTGTCAGCAAAGATACCAAAAGTCATATTGTTTTAGTCAGCCCTTTTGCTGCTGTGACTAAATGATCTGACCAGCACAATTGGAGAGGAGGAAAGGTTTATTTGAGAACTCACAGTTTCAGAAGTCATAGTCCATAGAAGGCCGGTTCCATTCCTGGGGCTCCAGTGAGGTAGAACATCATGGCGGAAGAGCTTGGTAGAGGGAAGCAGCTCGAATCATCAGGAAGCAGAAAGAGAGAGATGCCACTCTCCAAATAAAAAATATATACCCCAAAGCTACACACCAATTCCAATCTCCTTCAGCTACACCCTACCACTTCAATTAATCCCTGATGGGTTGAAACTCTTAAACCCAATCATTTCTCCTCTAAACCTTCCTGCATTGTTTCACATGTGAGCTTTTGAGGGACACCTTACATCCAAACCATAATAGGTCTTGCTTGTTTGGTTTCTTTCCATATAATTGCACCAAACAGGCCAAGATGGATATCCACAGGTCTTGTTTGAGTGACATGCCCAAACTTGAAAAAACCACTTGTCATTTTGAGGCCAGACTTATGTCACCTGCAAACTACTGTAGGCAATGAATAGAATTAGCCTCATTTAAACCTTAAAGACTGAGTATCAAAAAAGAGAATGGTGTCTTAAAGGAAAATTAAGGCATTATTCCAAGGGGTAATGGATGTATTCTAGTTCATGTATGTATTCTACTGTTCAACTAGATGATCAGGTATAAAACAAATGCAAGAGAAAAAAGAAAGTATTTTAATCATCAATGTTATTTTTTTACTAAAAGCAAGAAGGGCACAAAGCTAAGGACAGGTGGAAAAATCTGATCGCTCTAATTTGTTCAAGTTATCTTCTACTTAATATTACATTTTTCCAGAGACTTGCACATGTAATCAATGTATATAGTATCTTTTGCATATTCTTAATAGAAAAATACTTTAGGAGGAGGTATATAGGCTGTAAAACAAAATTTTATTTTATTTATTTATTTATTTTGGGGGGTACTGGGGATTGAACTCAGGGGCACTCAACCACCGAGCCACATCCTCAGCCCTTTTTTGTATCTTATTTAGAGACAGGGTCTCACTGAGTTGCTTAGTGCTTCACTGTTGCTGAGGCTGGTTTTGAACTTATGATCCTCCTCCTGCCTCAGCCTCCAGAGCCACTGGGATTACAGGTGTGCATACAGCTAAAACAAAATTTTATAATTTTGTAAGTGATCAGTCCTCTTTAAATAAGTAAATATGAAGATTCTGGCCTGCTCTTCAGAGAAAACCAGTCTCTCTTTTTTTTTTTTTTTTTTTTTTTTTTT
>JAJEJO010000176.1:1903348-1973869 GCA_020662805.1 Glaucomys volans | reverse complement strand
TCCTCCTCCAAACCACACCCATTTGTTTATGTGGGCAAAGTGTCATTTGCATCTATGTATGTTATCTGGCTTGAATAGAACTAATTTTCAACTGTTATACATAAAATGCTCCCTAAAGAACAACTAAATTCATATAATTTCACAATGATACTGTTTTTAAGTAAACATTATCAGATGATATTTGTGTAGCACATTCCTGTTTCCTAACTTCTTACATGTCATCTATCTCACTTGATTATCACAGCAGCTTTGGAAGGCAGGAAGGGCATAAAATAATATTATTATTCTCATATCATAGATGATGAAATAGAGAACTGGAGAGATGGGGGTGACCTGCTCAAGCTGATATGAGCAGTAATTAATGCCAAGCTTCAGATCTAGACCTCAGGTTTTTCTCACTACATCTCATTATCTGAGTTTGGGTGAGGGCAGCAGTGTTAGCTAGAAGCTAACAGGAAAAACTCTGGAATCGAATGACCAAGGGCTTGAAGCCTAGCTCTGCTGATTGTTAGTTGTGTGACCCTGAGCAAATTTCTTAATCACTTAGCCTCAAGTATTACTCTTCTGTCTTGTTAAATAATTCCACACCTCATAGGGTTCTTGTAATGATTTAATGAAATAATGCCGGGACAGCCCTTAGCAGGGGCTCTGAATCTTGCTCTTGCTTAAATATGCCAGTTATTGTTATTGTTGTCACCAGCTATCTCAAAACGCAGATTCAACCTGCATTTCCAAAGAGAAACAAAGAGCCGAATCATTCACATGGATCATAACATATTTCTGCCTCTACTAACTGTATCTTTCAAGCTTGGGTAAAATGGGAGGGCAAATTGCCTCAATCTACTGTCTAACTCACTATGCTGACTTTTCAATTGCTTTTTCCCCCAACACCAAACCAAGTACGTGCTACATATACGGACATGACTGTAAAGTTTAGACAATTTTGCATATTCTGAAAGATGTGTAAACTCTGCAATTTGATTAAACAATTAAATTTAGATTTCTGTAAAAAAAAAAAAAAAAGCCCACATAACTCATCTGAATCTTCCGTTATAGGCTAAATAAGTCCAAGGAAATTATTTCCCATTTTTTTTTGTTTTCAACCTTCCCCAATTTATAACACATTATAGCTTTTCCCAGTGTTAGCTTCCTGAAAGATTAACTAGTTACTTTCCCACAATTCCAACACAAGTTCTTCTGTAACACTGGCTTTGAATACAATGAGAACACATCACTTTCATTTGGGCAGACCCTGATTAGGAGGTAGTTTTGTAGAGTAAGGGTGAATGAAAACAAAGGCTTGTTTTGAGCAGGAGCAGCCTTTCCTGGTGATTTTGGTGGTGGTGGTTGTTTTTTAATCTATTCATGATATTGACAAGTGAGTGTATCAGGAATTGACCTCTTGAAAGAGCAAGACCAGATTTTTGCCATGCATGGCTTGCAGTCTAATGGTAGATACAGGCAAGTCAACAATGAAAAATGGTGATGAAGGTACAGTGGGGCTCTGTACAAGGACCACCTAACTCAGACTTTGGTAGTTCTTCTCAGAGATGGTGACATCTAAGCCAAGGACCAATCCATCAGTGTGAGTTTAGCCAGATCAGGGTTTGGTGGGAGAAGGGAAGAGGCAATTATTTGAAGTCTAAGGAAGAGGAGATGGAAGGTCTACAGCAGGGAGCATGGTTAACTGACTTTGAGGAGTGCAGAGGTCAGGGAGAAATCCTGTAAGAAAGAGACTCAAGAAATGGTAGGTAGAGACTCAAGAAATAATGGTCTTCTTATTCTCCAGAATAAGAAGAAAGTGTAACAATGAAACCTTTCCCCAATCCTACCCTCAAATCCCTGAAAGAAGAAGTGACCTCCTTCTGGGGGACAGGGGCACTCACTGGGGGACAGGTGCACTCACTGGGGGACAGGTGCATTCACTAACACCAAGGCTTTCTGGAGACTGAAGGTAAAAAAAGCAATGACTGAGCACTAATGATGTTCCAGGCACAGGGTTGTTGTTATTAAAGTTATTTTATGTTGATTTAAACTTGAAGCCATCCCATCATAAGATAAGCCATCCCCATCATAAAATAATAAGATAATAGCTATAAAAAGTCTGAATTTAAATTGTGACAACTTTATCAGAGGACTTTATTACTGACGTTCAATGAGACAACCTCAAAAATTAACATGGCTGATTTGATAATTGTAATACACTTGCAACTCCCTTTACAAGAAGTGAGATGAGTTCCCCAGGGAAACCCGGCTGATGAGAGGCAGAGCCAGGACTGGCTCCAGAGGTTGCATGTACACGGCAGTTTGCAGCAGGTATGAGCTGATTGTGCAAAGCCTTGCAGAGCTTTCAGCGCAATACCATGTCAACTCTAGAAGACCCCCTGACATTAGATTTAAGGCATCAACTTATTTATTTATTTTTCAGGGGAAGGTCAGGGCAATGTTTAAATAAAACATGCCTATAAAAATAAAGATGTTATTAAGCTCCAAAGTTACAATGACTGTTGCAAGTTATGGTGATTGGCCACATAGGAGCTTTTAGACACCTTCTGTTTTTACTTTTACTTTCTCTTAACATGGATAATGAAACTAGGTCATTGTCTCTTAAAGTCAGTAATATTTCTTGTTTCTCCAGGGGTGACACCAGTGCATTTTCTTTGCCATTTTAGGAAGGTGTAGTTTTTTTGTTTTTGTTTTTGTTTTTAATTCAAAGGCAAGGTTTTATCACAACTTACTTGGGATTTTATTTTGTTTTGTAAGTTTTTAAAGTCAAACTTCTCTTTTTAGTAAATCACGTGACATTCTTTTGTCCCCCAAATAAAAATTCAGACTCTAAACATGTCTGACATGACTTTTTTTTTTTTTTTTTTTTGTCTCTGTTTCAGAAGCTCATAAGTTAGAGTGCCAAAGATGCAATATTGCTTTTGATGTATCTGAAGTAGCATAAAGTGAAGTCTTGGAAACTACATCACATTTTCAGGAAAGAAAGAAAAGTTAAAGAGGTGGGGGGAGATGATAGCTTAAAAAATAATTTAAACCGTGACGATTGTATCAAAGGACTTTATTGCTGACATTCAACATGACAACCTCAAACTTAACAGTGCTTTATTAAAGTTTGCAATGTACTCACACCTTTTCAACTAAACTCTGCTCTCCTTTAGGAAAACAGCTGCCATGCATGTTAACTGTTTTCAAAATTGTCAGACATACTCCAAGAATACTGATCAGAGAATCATATTAAACAGGAAAAACATTGTGTTGTATTCATATTGAAAGGGAAAATTTCTTCCTATAAAGCATCATATGTTTGTTCCTAGTATTGACTTTTTGTGTTGTTTAATTTTTTGTTCCTATCAAATGAAAATTTGTTATATTGGATCAAGTCATTTTATCTTCGTAGCCTATTTTCACTGTCCTTCTTGGACCTGTGAGCACAGGCAAACACTTTTTAATTATCCTGATCAAGTGTGGGGGACATCCTTCTGCTGACCCCACTTGTAATCAATTGTGATCTCCTAGAAGCAGTCGAATTGATTGCCTCTCTCCTCCCCAACTAGTCAGAAGAGTGGGTCATACATTATCCTGCCCCTTGGAAAAATCCAACTCAGTGATTGATTTTGTGACTGCCCGTGGCAGCAAATTCCTCAGCATGAATTCTAGCAGGTGAAGAAGTATTTCCTATAACTTGCTTTAAATTTCCTTAGCATTAACTTCTCTGAGTGGCCCAGCCTCTTACGGGACAATGGAATAAGGATCTATCAGTTTTACTGCCTAGTACCTATCTTTAATGCCTAAGTAAATCTCTCTTATTTTCCAGCCTGGAGTTAGTAATTCTAACTTTTGAAATCTCCCGTCAAGAACAAATCTAGATGGGACTCACTTCTTTCCCTACTCTGGAACTCAGCCATCCCTGAACTAAATTTCTTAAGGTGAGGAAGTGAATGATGATGACAATAATCTAAATGATCATATATTCTCCCCATAATGCTATATTGTATTAAGCTTTCTTTCTCTTTTTTTATCTTTTTGATTTCTCTGTACAAAAAAGGGAAATTCACTGAATACAATAAAAATTGCTTTTGAAAGATTTTTAATCTAGTTCTTCCTCTTGTACAGTATTATATACCTTAGGATTTTATTTTTGTGAGTATGTGTGCATGTGTGTGTGTGTTACTGGGGATCAAACCCAGGATTTTGTACATGCCTAGTGGTCATGCTGTCATGGAACTGCACCCTCAATCCCTACTTAGGATAGTTCTTATTTAATAACAAAAGCCCTAAAGGAGCTTTGGCATGTCTTTGTTCTGATTTCTACATTCCGTGGGGAGGGGAATAAAGCTCTTTTTTAAAAAAGTAAGCAGAATATACATTCATCTTATTAAATCAAGCATTAGTTGTTAATTAAACAAAAATACAAATAAAATATGTAGCAATCCAAAGATCACATTTTCCTTAGATTTTCCCCAAATGTGCCTCTTTTTCCTTTATCCCCAAATAATCTCATTTCTAGTGTCTTCCTTTTGTTAATTTTACAATGTCAGTATTGAGATGAACTTATTTGATGACTTATAAGTAACTTTCATTTTTCAAAACAAATAAAAAATTGTATTTTAATAAAACATATTTTGCCATTTATTTATTGAGATATGTATGAGACAGATCTGGTAGTTCATGCTTTTGAGTAAATTGGGCTTTGAAATATATTTGAATTTGTGGAGTCAGGGTGAAGAATCACATACACAACACACACATACACACACACACACCAAACAGCAAACCAAAATTTTTTTAAAAAGGCAGATCAAATTGAAAGTATATACTGAGCCAGGGATGGTTTTAATTTTATTTTAATTTTGGGGTTTCTGTGAAGAGGAGAAAAATGGGGAAGGAAGAGAGAAGAAGAAGGGTGAGGCCATGAGCAGGGATGAGACAAATAGGCCATGGCTCTGCAGTGATGTCTTTCTCTGTCCTTACTACTTTCTTCCTTCCCTTTCTTTTCTCTTCACTTTCTGCCTTCTTCTCTCCTTTCCTCTCTGCCTTCTCTTCTATTTTCATCAAACAATACTAAGCACCTACCATACATATGTTTTGTGCTGGGCACTAGATGCAATGACTAGGACAAACCTGGTCCTAAACTCACACCACAGGGTCAGGCAGATGAAAAGCAATTGCATCAGGAGTCATCCTAGAGGAACCTGGGAGCGCAGATAGGGAGCACTCATCCTAGATGAGAGGAAGAGATGATACTGAAACTCACACCAAAAGGATGCTTGTAAGTGGGTCAGGGAAAATAGGAGAAGAAAAGAAATCATTCCCAAAGCACAAGGATCTCATAGTGGAGGAGCTGAAAGAAGTCCAACAGTGCTGGAGGCATTGGTCTAGGTAGAAATTCCTCTTGCAAGGTCATCATGGCTTGGAGTATCCAATTTTTTTCTTTAAAAACAAGACTAACGAGATTATCTAGCAGTTTGGGTAGGCTGGGGGTGTAGCTCAGTGGTACAGTACTTGTCTAGCCTGTGCAGGGCCCTGAGTTCAATCCCCAAAACTGCAAGAAAGAAAAGAAAAGAAAAACAAGACAAAAAGAAAGAAAAGCTATTTGGGGACAAAGAATGTATTTTTTAAAAAAATCTAATAACAATTAGGTAGAGTTGGCACTGTTATCTTTTGAAGTAGCTTTAGAACATTAAAGAAGATGATGTTAGAATTTCAAGAATATATGAAATATGTGCATCCCTATCTCCTCTTTCCTAATCAGGGATCTGAATCCATGACAAGATTCAGTCCAGGGCAGTTAGCTGGGTGCCATGGAGGCTACTGTGTTTGTGAACTGGCAAAGATGCTCACCATAGGTACACAGAGATTTCTCTTTAAGGATCCTTTTCTCAGCATTGAGTATTAACTTAGAGATACCACTGAAAACACCTTTTCAGGTACTTAATTCCTTTAGTACTAGCTGTCAAAATAAACTTTCTTTCTTTCTCTTTCTTTCTTTCTTCTTTCTTTTGTACTGAAATCCATAGAAATCATAAAAATCAGGCAATTTTGGATCCCCCACCCAGGGAAACAGTCACTGTTAACAATGACAGGAAATTAAAGGTTGGGGTTATATTCCTTCTGTCCATATCCCATTGGTGCAGAAAGATAATTGCATGGATCATATTGTACCTGGAAATAAAACCTTGATCCTCCCACTCATCCTTCACTATATTTCCAGGGCTGAAAGCAGACCACAGGACATTTGGCTTCAAGAAAGAAAGAAAGAAAATTTGCTGGAAAAGAACTCTGCAGACCTGGGCATAGCTCTGCCTGACTGTCCAAAGAAAGCAGTCTGGGCCCATACCCATTTCTCAAATCTCTCTAAATCTTGTTGAATCCTTTCAACTTCCAGATTAAGAACATTTAACTATTTACAGGTCTGTCTATTTTAATTCTGTCTATTTAATTTATAGGTCTGTCTATTATAGAGGCTCTCTACTGAGCCTCAATAATAGAGACATTGAAGATATGGATTCTCTTTTGCAAATGTAAGAATATCTTCTGAAGCTTGGCTGGGGAAGTCACTGTAGTCCCAGACTATCCCCCATTTTTTTTACCTTAATGCTTTTTAATTTGTTTTGTGGTACTGTGCATCAAGTCCAGGGCCTCACATATGCTAGGTAAGTATTTCTACCTCTGGGTTACATCCCTAAATCTTCAACACCTTTTTATTAACAGAAAAGAAAGAAAGAAAGAAATGAAAGAAAGAACAATGTTGAAGCAGATATATGCCAAGTTATCAAATAGTCATGTCTCAATCATGTCTATGTGGTGGCTCACAAATATTTTGGGTGCAGAGGGACAAACAATATTCGGTCATGTCTCATCCTTGAGGCAGATATGCTGCTTACACATTTTTTTTGTTTGTTTGTTTTTTTAAATTGTTCATTACACCCTGGAGACTATATATATATATATATATATATATATATATATATACATATATATGTATATAACTAATATGTATATATATATATATTAGTTGTAGGTGGATACAATATCTTTATTTATTTTTATGTGGTGCTGAGAATCGAACCCAGTGCCTTGCTCGTGTGAGGCAAGCACTCTACCAACTGAGCTACTGCCCCAGCCCCTGCTTACACATTTGAAGCAGTCTTTTCTTCAAGGTGAATATAGGACAAAAACAATTCTACTTAGTCATATTTTAAAGTAGCTTTCAGATAATGTTTTAAAATATTTTAAACTGAAATTATTTTTATTAAATCACTATATATTAAAGAGGCTAAAGGTTCAAATAATACGTGTGTTCATTCAAATTAAAAAGGCCAATTTTAATTTTGAGGATTGAAGGGCACTTTCTGTGATCTTGATTCTAACTGGACGGCTATGTTTGTGGACTCTTCCTGTTCAAGGAAGACGCTTGTCAGGCAGGGGTAACATCCTGCTCCCCTCTATTCTTACACACTTCCCAGAACTCACCACTGAGTCTCCTGCAGAGAAGTTCCTCAGAACTGAATTAAATGGCTGACCCAGCACAGCGGTGTCATCAAAGGATGCTGAAATACCCACCTCCAGTGTCTATGCCTGAACCCTGCTATTAACCCTTTCCCATTTCAGATAGAAAAATATTCCATTATGGGAGTAGTCCACTCAGAATCGCAATGATGACAAGAATAATGCAGTAAAGAACTAGACTGAGCAGCCGCTATGTATCAGGGACTGTGCTAAGCACTATTATTTTATGTAAACTTCATAGTAGGTCAAGGAGATATGTTTTTATCCTTATTTCTATTTTACACTTAAGAAACTGAAGTTTAGGGAAGAATTGCTCAGAGTTATAGAGCTAAGAGGCAGAGCCAGGATTCCAAATTGAATGACTGATTTTGGATTCTGTGTTTTAATCATTACATTCACCAGGCTGGACTCTACAGCACAAAAAGTTATAAAAAAGCAGAGAGACTTCCCTGAGCCCTAGAGCATGCAAAGCAAATTTAGAGTGGAAGATATTTGGATAAATTCTTTCTTTGTCTTCTTTGTTTTTCCTCTTATTTTTCCTCATAACTCTTTACTAAGCTGTGTCAGAAACTATTGTGGATATGGTGAAGGGAATACATAAGACAGGCTGACCACTCTGATTCCCCTGCCCTCTGCCTAAAACCTGGCTTTAGCCATCCTTTTGGGAGAATCCAGCAGAACCACATATACTCTGGTTCAAAATTTCGAACCTATCTTGTCTGTAATTCCCAAGCAGGATTCTGATCTCGGCTGCAATATTTTAAAATTATTTTATTATTGTTATTATTTTGGTGCTGGGGATCAAATCCAGGGACACTTTATGACTGAGCCATATCCCAAGTTCTTTTTATTTTTTGTTTTAAGATACTGTCTCACTAGATTGCACAAACTTGCAAACCTTCTGCCTGTCTCCCAAATTGCTGGAAATACAGACATGCACTAGAGTACCAAGCTATTTTTTAAATTTTTAAATGTTTTTGTGGTGCTAGGCATCAAACTACGATCTTGCACATGCTAGGCAAACATTATGCCACTGAGCTACATCCCCAGCCTGCATATCTTAGATTTCCAGTTATTCAGAAATATTTTGATCTAAATATGCCTTTAGTGTCATGCTTTATTAATGTGGGTACAACTCATATTAGTGAGTGCCTGCCTTGCAGCCATTTGCCCTGCATACGTTATCGAGTTTCATTGTTTACTCTTAGTTTAAAAAAATTCCATATGCTCTGACCTCATGACACGTAAACCCTGCTCATGCAGTTAAAACAGGAAAACTTGTTATCTGATATCACGAAGGCAAATCAGCTGTTAGAACTACTCAAGTGTTTCCATCCCCACTGGTATGTTGGTGTTGTGGTGAGCCATAGATCATTAATTAGGAATTCACTGGAGAGAATTTTGTTGTTGTTTATTCATTTCCAAAATAAATCCAGTACAAAGAAGGGTTAGCTACAGTGCATTTATTTTCCATTGTCAGTACATATCATTATGTCATCATGTAAGAACTGCCCAAGGAAATTAAAAAATATTACCACATGGATTGCTTAATATGGCCCTCCTCCCACCTCCTGTGGAGTTGTCTGAGAAAAGGACACAACATAAGCATTAGTCAGGCCCTCGGGGTGAGGAGTCTGCTCACATGTGAGGATGCCAGTTAGACTGGGTGCTTGCAAAGCAGGCTTTGGCAGGCCACCAGAGAGAGGGTATTTCATAAGTCAGGACTCACCCAGAGGATTCTGAGCCAACAAGACATTAATAAGAACCCAGGGCTGAAAGTAGAGGGAGGAACTTTATTTCATGGACCAAGACTTCAGAGAAGGAAGCGATTCTACTTTGTAAGGTTTCTTTCCTAGTTTTGTTTTACTCTTATTTTAGCTGATAGGCATTTTTTTACAGTGTGTAAAATTCTCGTTGTCTTTGGTGCTTCTGAATGCACTGTAAAACCAATTCAACCCTAAAGAATGTACTGGCTATTTGTGGGGAAAAGATGCTAGTTTGTGCAATAAGATATAAAAATGGTTAACATTTGTTGAGGACTTACTTGTATGGAGAATTCTGTCACAATGTGCATGGGATATATCAGTTAATTCTTGGAACTCTCATGTCTGGATATTACCAAACTTAATTGTAGTTAAGAAAACTAAAGCATAGAGAGGTTGAGTAATTTGCCAGAAGTCACAAAGCAAGTCAATTGCAAGGCTAGGAAAGAACCCCTGCAGCCTGATCAGGTCTAAACCTCTTTAGTGACCTCGTGATATTCCAGATGGATGTTGCTATTGTCACCAGGAGCCATTGGCAGGCCTGGGTCTCCAACTTTGTTAAGTATCTATTGTGCTAATATGTTAATGAAAAACACAAAAGAGGGGTAGGAACAGTTTGACAGTTTCAAAAATAAAACTAAGCATACTCTGGCTATATGATCCAGCAATCATGCTCTCTAGTTGAATGAGGTGAAAACTTACGTCCACAAAAAAACTGTATATGAATGTTTTCAGTAGTTTTATTCTTAACTGTCCAAACTTGGAAGCAACCAAGACAGTCTTCAGTGGATGAATTGATAAACAAACTGTAGTACATTTAGACAATAGAGTATTATTCAAAAGTAAAAAGAATTTTAAACACATATTGCTAAGTGAAAGAAGCTACTCTAAAAAAACTACCTACTGTATTCCAGTGATGACAGTCTCAAAAAGGCAAAGCTATGGGGACATTAAAAAGTCAATATTTTCCATTGTTTTGAAGGAGAGAGGGATAAATAAATGGGCAGAGCACAAAGGATTTTTAGCAAGGTAGAATTACTCTCTATGTGTAATGGGGGATACATATCATTGTACCTTAGTCAAAATCTTAAGGTGAACTGTATCTTTCATTAATAAGAATGTATCAATATTGGCTCATCGATTGTAACAAGTAAATCATAGGTAGTATAAAATGTTCATAATAGGGAACACTAGTGGGGGATTAGATGGGAACTCTGTAATTTCCACTCAAATTTTCTATGAACCTAAAACTGCTCAGAAAATATTAATTAATTTAAAATTACTTATTTATTACTGTACTGAGGATTGAACTCAATATACTTTGCACAAGCAAATCAGGGAGAGTGCTATGTTCTACCACTAAGCTGTATCCCCAGTCCTAACAAATTTTCTAAAAAGGGTGAACTTGGGTGGGAAGGGCTCCTAGGAAGTAGGCTGAGAAGAATGCTTTTCACTTCTATGTTTTGCATGTTCCTACTACCTGGTAGAAACAAATTAACTTAAAAACATTTAAATATCTATTCAAAATTAACTAAAAATTTAGAAGCCATCAGTGTTGGGTTGTAGCTCAGTAGTGGAACACATGTTCAGCAGTTGTGAGACATTGGGTTCCATTCCCAGCACCAAAACAAAACAAGAAGCCAAAAAAGAAAGAAAGGTCAACTTTGGATATGATCCTGAGGCTATGATCTCCTGTTTGACCCATTTTTAATGATGAAATCTTGGTCTCCCATATCCTTGATACACTAAGAGCATCATGCTTGAGAATGACTCCCTTGGTTAGGAAGAGGCCAGACATAAAGAGCTGGGTTTCTTATATGTCTCCCTGCTGCCTGCTCTGCCCTTCTCAGTATTGTGTACTTTAATTTGCTGTCCTCAGGGACTCTTCAGAGAGCTCAATCTGGTGGTCCAGTTTATACTCTGAGGTCATCAAGGAGAGACAGTGTTGGGAGAAGGGGAAAAGAGAAGATAAGGACCCATAAAAGTACAAAGAAAGGGAGAGAGGAAAGAACAAAGGAAGAAAGGAAGAGAGGAGGGAGGGAGAGAGAGCAAATGTAATTTTGATGGGTCACTTGGGAGGCTTGTATGGCTTCCTGTTAAAGGCTTGGTCTTGGCAAAGGATTCTCAAAATGGAAAGAAGGACAAATTCCGATTTTCTAGCAAAGAATGGGACTGAATTTTTCTCTGATTCTTTTCCACTTCAAACCTTGGAAGGAGCACTAAGCCAAAAAGGGTCTAGCCCATATCTGTCATCACTTCCTGCATCCTCAGCACCAGGGCTGGTAGACACCATTAATCATACAATGCGTCCATCTGTGTGCCTGTCATTTGGGTTGCTCCCTATGGTCAGAAAAGCAGATGACAGGCAAATGCCAAGCACTTGGCTGTGCGGTTCTTCAATGGTGACTGGGTAGAGGAGTTGCTTCTCTTTGCCTAGATTTTAATTTGCACATAATCCAATTTACTCTTACAGAATGAGATAGTTAGGTTTAGAAAGAATGGATCAAACTCAATTCCTTTTGGCTTTCTAGCAGAATTGAAGACATTAGAGATTTTAAATATTACTGGGCAGTGCTGATTCAGTTGAAACACATAAGCACTAAATTTGAAGCAATAGGGAGCTAACTGACCAACTTGTTTTTCTATTTAATCAGTTAATGAATGTTTGATTTTTAAAATACAGAATCAAAGAATCAGCCAGGGCAAGAATCTTAGTGTGCTATCCAAGTTCTTTTTTTCTTTCTCAAGATGGAGTTTATATTTTAGTTAGCTTTCTGCTGCTAAAACGAATACCCAAGATAATCAACTTAAAAAGAGGAAAGATTTCTTTCGGCTCATGGTTTTAGAGATTTCAGTTCATGGTCACTTCACCTGTTACTTAGGGACTGTGAAGAGGCAACATATCATGGTGAGAGTGTGAGCTATGAGGAGACCTATACACCTCCTGATAACCAGGAAAGGAGGAGGGCAGGAAGGAGGGCTGGGATCCAATACAGTTTTCAAGGACATGTCCCCAGTGACATAATGTATTTCCATTAGATTCCACTTCTTAAAAGTTTCACCACCTTCCTATAGCACCACAGGTTAGTAAGCAAGTCTTTAGCACACAGGCCTTTGAAGGAGGCCTTATCCAAGCTATAGAAGATTATAACCATGAATTCTGATACACAAGGCAATTTACCACCCAATTTTCAACTTAAAATTTTATTTAGAATATATGGATAACCCCTAAAGATCCCAGTAGAATTGACTTACTGGCTTAATATAAAATTCCAAGGGAAACTTGACCTTTGGCCCCCTCCCAGGAAGAGTAAGCTCTCATAGGTGTGCATGGCTCTTCCTGCAGGTGGGAGACTTCTGGCTTCAGCAATCCTTCATGATGAATCTTTTAATGATGCCACAGTTTACTCTTAAATGCAGACTCTAGAAAGTTTTGATTCTGTTTCTAGAAGAAAATTAATAATGTCAGGGATAAACAATATATTCAAACTCCCTACTTCTAATACAATATACTTTCAAATACTATACTTTCAAATGGAATCGTTCAGATTCCATGGCACATCTCTGAACCAGTGTAATGCAAATATTGAATTCTATTTCATGTATTTTCTTCAAGGGTCGTGGTGAACTTGGTCTGCCCACCCCCACTCTCTGTTCTTAAGGTTTCTCACCAAGACCCAGTGGTATGAATTCATGATCAGGTGAGGAATGAATTGTGATCTCAGTACTAAGGAAGCTAACTGGGCATCATTTTTCAACTTTGACTTCATTCATGCCATCCTCTATCAACTAAGCCTCTAGATCCAAACATGAAGAACTACCATGTGGGACACTTGAAGAATAAATTTCCTTCACAAAGTGAATACCTCACTCCTTTCCACAAAACCATTTCCCATTTACTAAAGGCTTCCCTGGTTCAGCTACTATGCCAAGTGCTTTATACACTTTATCTAACTTCAACATTTTCTACAACCCTTTGGGTATTGTTTTTCTGTTTAACAGATGAAGATGAAGACAGTAACACAGAAGTTACACCATCATCATCATCATTGCCATCATCATCAGCAGCAGTAATAATGGTTCTTAACTCTGATTGAGAAGGTACCCAGTTCCTGGAGCATGGAGAGTATGCTATTTCAAGAATCCTCAAACAAGTCTTTAAAGTAAGGACTATTAGTATTCCAACCCACAGATGAAGAAACTGAGGCCTAGAGTTAAATCTCTCTAAGGTCTAAATGCATCATGCAGAGGAATTGTAGTTAGTTTGACTCTAAAGCCTCTGATCTTTATTGTTATGATTTCTGGTAATGTAGTGGAGTAAAAGTAAACTGAAAAGTGTCAGGTGTGCACAAATTATTAAGAAAGACAAAGAAAAGACAAAAACTTCCTGTGAGTGGAAGCTTAAAAATGTAAAACTCTGGGAGACTAAACATCTTTATATTTTTAACTATTTTTAAAATTTATTTATTTATTTAAATTGATGAATTATAGCTAAACATAAAGGTGGAATTCATACATGCACATCACCTAAAAATTCTTAATCAACTGCAGACATCCAGATAAATTTGTCCAAAATTAAGTGTCAACTGTCCCAATGTTCATAGCAGTGACTGCTTAAGTGTCACTGTCAGAGGGTTTATTACTATTATTATTATCATTTTCCAAAACTTAAAACATCTTTAATCCTTATGAAAGCAAAGGTTAGATAATAAAAGATCAGATCCTTTTATAAGTTATTCTTTTTCTTAGGCATATGTATATATATGCCTTCATAATGACATTCGGGAAGTAAAAATCAGCATGAATAATTGAAATGTAAAGATTATATATAAAAGTGAAAGGAGAGATAAAAACTTTTATATATCTGATGGTCACTCTTAGGTGTTAAGTGTTAAAATGTGACATTAGCCACTGAGGATCAGAGGTATACTTCCTACTTTGAATTAGGTATTCCTAGGAGTGATTCTTGCAGTTACCACTTCTTCACATTGACTATTAAAGCTCTTTCAGTTCACTCAGGGATGAAAATTAGGACACATTTTTTGAGAAAGTAAAGATGTGAGTAAATATTGCTAATTTAACAAAATGTAAAAGCTTTGTTGAGGTTGGAATGAACATCCTATCAAAGATTAAGTAACTTTCATGGACTTTTATTTGTGCACTTAGAACACAAGGTGGTTAAACACAAGATGAGCTCCAGGAGAGGCGGAGTTGCATATGGCGCCATTTGGAATCAAAGGGCTCCAGCCCCTTTATGCTTCATGGATCTGTATCAATCTTCCTGCCTCCAGCATCTTCATTTCCCCTCCCTCTCCACTGCCAGCCCTCACACTTGTGCACAGTCATCATGGGAGCGAGGCAAGTTTACTCCCCATAAACAATTTGCTGGTTGGCTACTCTGAGTCTGCCAACCAGGTTGCCAATTCTGATGTAGACACCTGTCCATTTGGAACAGGAATGAAAACAGACACTCAATTCCTAGAAACCATCAAACACCCTGTCAGTGAACAACAGGTCTCTGTTAACTGCAATCTGGGCAAGACGTGAATGGGTCACATAGACAATTATGGCTCCTCCAAGCCATTCAGTTTCCTTAAAATTGATGAAAGTTTCTGATCTTTTCACCACAATGTAGGTTGATGAAGGTCACCATTTAATAATGGTGATAATAAGCTGCTAAAGCTTTGTTTTTTGTTATGCAATTGGAATTTCAAAACAATGCTATGAAGAACATGCTAGTAAGAGTACAAGGTCAACCCATATTTTCAGGTAGCTTCCTGAATGACATCTTCATTGTTGGAATAACAATGAAAATTATTTCCAAATGTATCAATGTTAGATTCTGGAAAATATGCACAATTTCACACAGAAGCAAGTACATCCCACCTAGTATGTGTGTGTTTTGAAAGACTCTTTGACACTTCATCTTGTTCCTTGTTCTTTGTCTTTTCATATACTGCCCTCGTCTTTATGATATGATATCCTCATGAATCCTGGATGGAAAATATTCCAGGTCAGTGCTGCCTACTACTTCCAGATGAAATGCTATCATTGAAGTGAACTTTCTGAGAAGCCTGGGTTTATGTTTAGGAGCTCCTGCCTGGCAGAGGCTGGGGACTAATGTGGGTTTAATGTTGTTATGAGCCAGGCAGCTGAGCTGAGTAACAATACGAGTCTGTTGGGCATGTCTTCTGGGTTGTCACGTTCAATTTGCACATGACCTCCTGGCCAAAAAATGGGAAAGAAGTGGTAGAATGTGGGACTGAAAGCTCATATTATTGCTTTGACAGCTTCACTCATCTAGAAGTAATGCAAAATGCAATTTATATTTATACACTCTGACCTCCTGCGCAGAGAGGGAAAGTATCTAATGATGGGCCGAGGTAGTGGAGGAAGAAACAGATCTCAATACAGCTGGAATTTGTCTACATTTTTGCTTTTCAACCATTCAATTACAGTCAAATATAAATGAAACATGGACAGTGCACTGGTGAGGTAGTGACACAATTATTTTATAGTGACTGGGTTCTGGCTTTGAATCTTGGCAAAGGTGGCTGCAACACGCCTTATTTCACCGGAGACAGATAATCTGCCTGCTCCCACTGGACAAAGGCCCTCTGCTTGTAGGTGCGTCATTATGCCCATCAGAGAGGAAAAAAGACACCAGTGAGTCAGTGACACTCTGGATATGCATTTGGAAATTCTTGAGAGAGGCTGACATGTTAATCCTATTAACCAAGATAAATCAAGTCAGGCCTGGTGGTAACTGGGGCATTATTCACTTTTGAGTGGAAATAGGCAGTGGGCATAATGCACCATTTTCTTTTGTGCACCAGGAAATTTTACTGGCTTTTACATGTCTCCAAATAGCTTCATTTTTGAATAGAATCTGTGAACCAACTGGGGAGAATGAGACTATCATCATCAGCATCCTCAAATATGCCCTGACTATTTCTGACCAGTGTTTTAAATGAACATGATTTCTATGAAAGTAGAACTCACAGGGGAAGAAAAACTCTGGCCTTTTCCAGAGATTAAAGGAAACAGGAAAAAAAAATCACCTTCATAAAGTCAGCAGCACCCAAAGAACTGGTTGCAAACACCTTTTGTTCACATCAACAACCTTGCTTCAGACCCACCGATCAACCTTGAAAAATAAAGCAAGAAGAGAAACAGGGTAGCGATGAACAACGCAATAGAGGATTCCTAGATAGCTCAAACACAAGTTTATTTGTCTATATTTCTTCTAATTTCCTCCTTATTTTTTTTCCTTTGGGGGATAAAAAAGTCTCTGCTCCATAAGATTTCCTAGATATTAAATATCTCCCTACAGCATCAGAGGTTTTTTTTATGCAGAAGACACAAATGCCTTAAACACACACACACACACACACACACACACACACACACACACACCTGAACACAGCATCCTTCTGTGTAGAGGAATATCAAACAAGCCCTCCTCTCAAATTGCCTCTTTCTACTTTCCCTTTCTTATCACAGTTTATGACAGTGTTTTCCCACCACGCAGAAGGAAATCATCTATAGAGTTCATCTGGGCAATTTCTTCAGGTTTCCTTTAGAGAATAGAATGTGGCTTAGGTTTTGAAAGTATTAAGTTTTCACTAGCTTTTCAGTGCAGAAAGAAATTAGCTGAGTGTGTGAATTGAGAGAAACCAGCAAGGGAGGGTGAAGGCTCAGGAGGAAGGAATCAGAATCTCTGTCCAGAAACAGTATGCATCTCTCTTGGGTCCACCTCTGAGGCCATGGGGTGGCAGGTCAGGGAGCAAGGAAAGAGCAGGCTGTTTCTGTTTCCATAGCTGGGTGTGAACTATCTCGTAGCCCCCTTTTGCACTTTGGGAAAAAGGAAGAAGAATTTTGGGGTTAGATTTGGAGACCTAGGGATCAGGGAGCAGACACCTTGACAGCTACTCCACAAGGGGCTGCCCCAACCTTCTTTTTAAAGTAACCACTCAAAGACATAAAAGGATGCCGGGAAGGCAGGGGCAGTGTTTCTCCTTTTCCTGCTCCTGCCCTCCTTTACCTGTCTTCTTAATTCTCCTCCTCCATCGGGTGACATCACAACCATGACTCTTCCTTTCTGTCACAAACTGTTGAAAACACGTGTAAAAATGGGAGATTTGCTGGCATCCATCTGCAAACTTAAGGCATTCTAAAGTGACTTCTGGCGGGAGGGCTGGTTAGGTAAGAAGAAAGTGGAGGTGTGGGGGGGTCCTCCTTCTAAATACCTACTATTAGCGGGGGAGGGGAATGTGGAGCCAGAGGTCACGCTTAGGAGGGCACCTGGGCCAGAAGACTTGAGGGACACCCCAATTCCTGGCTCCTTTCTGGGGATGCCGAACTCAACAGTTTCTACCTCCCCACCCAGGTGAGATAAGAGCACCATTCGCATTAGCAGTTAATGCGTTGCACAGAAAATAGCAAATAAATCTTCCTGGTGTGATTCCAAGCTTATGGAAAGAGTTACAGGATGGGTTTGACTAATTAAGGAAATAGTCTGAAACAGTTTAATAACTAACCCCGCGAAATGCTCCCGGGTGTTGACCGAAGTCACCCCTTTCCCCACCCGGTTCGGTTCTTGGTCAAGGCCTTCCCCTGCTCAGCCTCCGCCCCACCCCGCCCGAACCCCCGCAGCCAAAAGTAAATTGTGAATGGGCTTCTCTCATTTTGAGGACCGCGCCTTAGCAGCACGTGTGTTTGTAGCTTCAGAGGCCCAGAACTTTCTCCCACAGCCGCAGCCCCTCCTGCAGCGATCCCCGCGGGGCCCTGGGAGTGGCGGCGGCTGCCGCTCCGCTGCGGGTGCTTTCTGGATGGTGGGCTCCCGACACCTGCGACCTAGGAGCGTGCGGATGGAGGCGACCCGCGCGGGACGCGATCTCCCTAGCCGGCCCCGCAGGAGTTAAACCCAAGGCAGACAAAAGGGAGGCCGCCGCGGCTCCTTTTCTCCGCTGTCAGTTGAAAATAGAACCGCTGCCCTCTGGACTTTAACTCCCGACAGAAAGGGCATTTTATTACAGGTTATGACAAGTTGCAGAGAGACACGGAGAACTCAATAAGAAGGAGCGGCGAGTGGAATAAAAAATGCTCGAGATGTTTGGAAGACAGAACGAAGATAGCTTCAAATGATAGGTGTTAGCAGGACTCGAGATACAATCTGCGGGCTGGGGCGGGGTGGGAGCCGCTCGGCGTCCCGCGCCGGCCGGAGGGAGAGGGGAGCTGTGCCCACCATCCGAGGGCGGCCTGCAGCCAACACTGGAGGAACCCTCCGCCTTTTCAGAAGCCACTACTGCAACTGATCATCCCAGAAAATTCTGGCCCACGCGTCCGTTCAAATTTGCTACATTGTGTTCTAGGTTATAAGTCTGCAGGAAATCTACACTTGTATCTCCCAGGCTCTGTTTCTTTGAGGACCTCTGTAAGAATTTGAGCATACATACTGTTCTCAACTCAACGTCCTGCCCCACAAAGACTTCCAATAAACTGAATAGTTTTGCCTCTTTCCCTCTGGGATTCCCTCCTCTCACCTACTTAAAGCAAGAGAAAATGAAATTACTCCAGAAACATATTTTAGTAAGGTTCTTTTGCATGGTCTGCTAAGTTGGCACTACAATCTCAGTTGTGGCACTGACCAGCTGATTTTAGGTGGGAATATGTCCTCCTTCTCCTCTGGCAGTTTTTCAAATGCTTTTCATCACCTATCACCAGGGGAGAACAGCTCTGTGTACCGGAATGCCCAGACCTGCAGAGCCTTGTCCTGTCCAGTGCAGACACAAATCCAGTGATAGAGCACAAAATCAGCATCCCGACTAGAAGTGGAACTTGTTTGATTTGGGTTGGCCAGAGGATACCAGCTTAGCTGGAGAGGGCAGTTATCTGAATAAATACTGATGGAGAGGATGTGGGAGCAACTTTTTATTATAAAAGGTGGGGTATGTTTATCTCAATTCCATTCCCATAACCCCAAACATGAGGATAGCTGCCCAAGCAGGCCTCCCTACAAACTTCGTTTTCTTGAAGGTTTTTAGCCCAATCCAAGCCAGACACTGAACTTTTCTGCCAGCAATACTTAAGACACCTTGCAAATGCTGAGAAATAAACTCCAGATTCTTCTCCCCCTCCCTTAAAATCGGTGCAAATAAAATGTGAGCAGTCGTGTCATCTATAATTGGTTTCTTCACTAAGGCAGGGCTGGGTTCTCACAGGTATTTAAAAAGTTGCTCAAACTCTGTGTGCTGATCTGAGTTAAATGCCACAGCTTAAAAAGACATTTAAAATCCTGGTTTTGAATAGGCTGTTTCTTGGAGTGAGAATCTTGGACACATTGTGCCCTCCTCTCCACATCATAACCAACTGGTGCCACTCACTTGGTTTTCTCAACCTGACCTAATTTTTAATTATAATTTTTTCTCATTGATTTGTTCTCCTCCTGTCAGTGTGCCTGATCTTTATAAGCCTTAATCATTTGTTCTCAAATGTAACTCTCAGTTACATCTCCTCACAATAATTTAAATCAAACATATAAACAGACCTCCATTTCAAATTTGTGACAGAAGTTGAAGAAAGTTCAAATTACAACAACTTAGCCTGAAAAACATGCCCTGAGTACTCCTTGTATGCAGAGCAACTGCTTCAAAAACTTAAAATTAAAAAGCCTTAAAAATAAGAGAGTGGAAAAGATCCCCAGAAAAGAGAAAAAAAATATCTATAGCCTTGAAGTTTCAAAATGAATGGAGAGATGCTCTGTTTGCTGTCGTAATGTGATAACTGTACCTTGAAGATAAAAACTGTTTCTTAAAAGATCGATTTATTTGTGTGTGTTTTTTGCTTTAAATCTTCCAGAGTTAAACAAATGCAAAATAGTTTTCCTTTAAACGACTCTCCACTTGCCACTAATTAGGAAAAAAGTTTGCTAAACTATAGATTAATTTTCATTAAGTAAGTAGCGTGTGGAAAAATTAACCTTCATGACAGAAAACCATCCTTTAATAATTTTGCTCTTGGAAAGAGTTGGAGAGAGAATTTGTAAACGAAATTACTCCCTGGGCTTGGTCATTGCAAGCTGGGAGCCTTAAAAATCTGAGGGGTGACACAAGCAATACAGAAATGCTAAACTGTTGAAGGATAATACTCATTTCTGCATTTGGGCAAACTCTTAACAGGTAAAACTCTATTTTTCTTTTTCTTCTCTCTACCTCTCTGGAATCTGGCAATATATCAATTCATTCTCGAGAATCAAACTCAGATATACTTAAAATTTCCCTGATTTTTTTCATGGTTTTGTCCTGTCTACATAGTGTCTCTATTCTTTCCGGAAACAGCAAATTGTTGAAAAAATAATAATAAAGTCACACATCTCAAACATTCCCCCACACCCTTCCAAAAAGAAAGACTACAGAGATTTATGTTGAAGATATGGGAAGCTGTCAACAGCTATGCCATTGTAAAACAGTTGCACAAAGAAGAAAGGTCATCTACAAAAAAGTTAAAATAAGAACCATCACCTCCAAGTGAAATTGCTCTGGCTGAAGTGTTCTGTATTGTGACAAAAATATGAACAGAATCACACTTGGAAGTGTATAAGAAGAAAGATAATGGGTAGAGAGGAAAGGAGACAAATTTGTAAGGAGGGGCAAATGAAAATAAGTAAAGTCCCTAGGAATTTTTTTTTTTTTTGCACCCCAATCTGCAGATTTTCTAGACAGCTTGGAGATGGGCTGGAAGACAATGCAAGACAGAGGGAACTACACACTCTGAGGAAGGTGTAGACTGCTGTAGCCCCTTTGGGAGAAGAGTAGGGGGCATCCCTTTTTACGGGTTTCCTCCATTCTGAGGCTTCGAATAATAAACTCAAGTGGCTGCCTGTCAGCCCCTGTCCATCTTCTTTAGCAAACTTGACATAGTGGAAGAAATATGACACGTGAATTATTAAAGAGGAGCTAGTTGACTTTTAACCCTGGTTGCTTTTCTCAGACCCCATTACCTACGAATTCATCTGACAATACATTGCAAGAATTACAGGGTGTGTAGGAAGAAAAGAGGAGAACATAGAGGTAGGAGTTTGTGAAAATACCAGGGAAAATCAGGGTGCTTTACCTTATAGTCTGTGACACTCTAGGGACCCAGTAATATGTTTAACAAACCACTCCTTTAAGAATGGGGTCAGTTTCTCTGTCCAAGAAGAAAGAAGAAACAGATTAAAAGGACATTCAGCACTATCCCTGATTTCCACTTCTTTCAGGCAGAAATGGTTAGGATTTTAAATTTCTTTAACATGACTTGAATTAATTTTTAACTTTATTGACAAGAATCATATAAAGGTTTCTTCTCCTCCCCCCTTTCCTTCTTGATACAATTCCTGCTTTCGCTCAGTTGCAAACACTTCTCAAAAGGGCAGAAACATTCTATGTATACTCTGAAAGCAAGCCCACAGACCATTCCTAAGTTAGACTCTTGCAAAACTTTAGAGAATATTCAAAGACGATTTAATTTGCACAACTGATAAGATTATAAAAATCAGCAATAATCATTCAGGCATTCAGACAAAAGTTTTTTTGGTGCTAATTAAGCAGCCATTATCTAGTGGGGTTGATGGGGTTGAGTAACTGGGCAGCTGTTGATAGAATAAAATAGGAAGGAATGCATTGAAAGCGTAGGGGTTTCTTCTTTTAAAATGAACAAGAAAGAAAGGCACAATAAAATAATAGTAAGAACTATTATTATTGTTTAGTCCCTTGGGTGTAGATTTGTATATCCTGTTGCCAAGGTGAAGGTAATAATTGAATCTATCCTAAATCTGAGTGATGGAGTAGTCAGAAATGACTCCATCTGACAGAAGAGCCAGGAGGCAAGTGATGGATACTATTGTCCAAACGTGACCCTCCATTAACACTACCTATCAGCATCTGGATCCTGTCACCAGTTCCCATCCCAGAGCCAAGAGGGCTGCCTGGCATATTCTAAGCACTTCGAGGGCTCCCATGCTGTGCTCAACCCCACAGCAACTAAATGGGTGGAGAGACTGACCTAAACCCTGCCCCCTCTATCTCCACTCGCCTTATTTCCCCTCTCCAGGCCCATTGTTTGGCAGGTGCTGGCAATTTGCTCCTTATCTTGCCTCTGTTTACGAGGGCTTTTTATTAATAACAAAGGGAGAAATGGTATTAATATTAATTAACACCATAAAATGAAACAGTTTTGGGAATCCACCAAGTGAATAATCTCATCGTCTAATTGGAGCTGGAGAGAAAGGGGAGGAGGTGGAGAGAGGAAGGGGAGGGAGGAGGGGGAGATACAGATGACCTACTGGGTGACAGGCACAGGTTGGAAGGGTGACATTTTATTGTAAGCCTCCCAATGAAAGGAAGAAAAGGAAGGGACCAGTCAATTTAATGCAGGGACCAAGAGTGCAAGAGTGTTGCTAAGAGACAGAGATGCTGGTAAAGTTCTATCAGAAGCACTATTCTGACCTTATGCAAATAGAGGCGGCCAACTCTTTGTGGAACGGCTGAAAATTCCACCCCCTGTGTCACCAATACCTGGCATCGAGCCTTTTATTCAAATGTTCTCTAAAAACACACACAGAGGATGTGACAAAGCATGACACATTTAGGAGCTTTAACGAAAAAAATACCACACAAAGAAAATGGGGGGGGGTTAGTAATAATAGTAATAATTTTTAAAACTCAGGGGAAAAAAATCAACACCAGATCTTCCTGTGGAAATGTCACCCATCTTTACCTTCTGGCACTGTCATTTTCCTTTAGCTAAAAGTAACCTAAAGATTCAGAAATTGCCCTCTCATTGCGGAAATAGAAGCTTATTAAGATACCGCAGTGGTGCTCAAAGTACCATCATTAATTTACACCCTGAGGAGTGTGAGGAGGGGATGGTGTGAGGGCGGGTGGGAAGGGGATGAGGAAGCTTAGTGCAGACTACAGAAATCACAGTATATCCTGTTCCCCAAACAAAATAAAGTATGTCTTTCCTCCAACTCTTATCTACCCACTCTAGGACAAGGTTAAGTGCAAAAACAGAGAAGCCTGGGAACATTGATTCTCCCATGAGATTGAATGTTCTCACAGTTAAAATGGGAAGGCCAAACACACTTCAGTGAGCTAGTGGCACGTGGGCATCTGCCGCTGAAGGGTCGCTGATCAGCCTCAGACAGGACAAGAAGATGAGTGTGCATGTCCTTATGAAATGAAGCCACATTTTGCCTGCAAGCTCTTGTCTGTTCATTAATGTTGGAAGGTGAGCTTGGAACTGGAGCTGGAAGCTCCATAAACCTGACCTCTAGGCTCCACAGAGTTAGCCTTGAGAGGTTTGAGGAGAGAAACCAGATCCAATCTCTCAGAATGGCCCTACCCCATGCGACTGAATTTATCATCTCCTGGAGCACTTTTGAGGTTGGGCTTTGGGCAGGAGTTCTTCCAAGTGTCCAGGCCGAATTCTTTCTCTCTCCTTTTCACTCCAGGTTAGCATTTGTACTTCTCTACTGGGTTGTACATCACACAAAATAGGAACCACATTCCCCAGGATAACCTTTCTCCTGGGCAAAGCGCTTGACCCAGAATGTACCAATTTTGAAAAGTTGAACATCAGAGAGAGAGAGAGAGAGAGAGAGGGGGTTTTCATAGTTCTTGAGCAAGTTCATCTTGGGGCCACCTTTAGGTTTTCAGCTTAGGGAACTTTTGGGGCATGGTGCTGGAGGTGAGTGGAGAGCAGGCTGGAGGGAACCACTGGCTGGAGGAGGGAAGGGGCTTTCCCATTGCCACCCACCTGCCAGCCCTCTTAGCTCTACCCATAACTCTCTGCAGCCAGAACCCAATACAACTTGAATTTTTTTTTTTTTTTCTGGATCCTTACTCCTCACATTAGCAAAGCAGAGGAATACAAACATTTTCTTTGAGAGGAAGGCATCACATGAACAACTTGAAAAACTCATTTAGCCAGCCTCGTTTTTTAACCACTTCATTTCTTCCCTGTGTTTTGATTTCAATATTGACAAAGTGCCCACTGTTTCACATCTTTATGGTAATAGTTGCAAATGAATACATTTTTCGACTTAGGAGCCTTTCAAATGTTCAGTGACAAGTAACTTCCCAGAGCAACTTCTCCCTAGGATCTTCCCTCCTCCCCCTTTAATGGTGGGACTTTTCATAATGTGCACAATACTATTAAAATTTCATATTAGCAGTGTGTATGGTGAACTTTGTAATGGGAAATTCAATAGCTGCTGTAAATATTAATGGAATATGAAATGAAGCCACAGCCTCGACCAGCCCTGACAGTAAAACGGAGTGAGCATGTGGCGGCCCCGGGGCGAGAGAGGCCTTTCCTCTTGTCGCTCTTGCTTTATTACATTAGCACGGGCCTCCCCGCGCCGGCGTGGGCTCTGAAGCCGAGGCGCCGGGTCACCCATGACAAATGTCCCCGTGTCTCGCCAACAGGCCCCGCCTGGCCCTGCCACTCCATCTGCCCAACAGGCCCCCGGAGAGTGCTTGCGGGTGTCAGTTTCAGGTAAAGAGCTCTTGAAAGGGCAAAGTCCCCATAAAGGTTCCAAGGGTTCCAAGTGCCTCCCCAAGTCTCCGCAGCCTGAAGCCCCGCTACAGTAGGAGGGGACGTCGTACGGGGTGGGGAGCGGAGAACCCTAAACGCGTGTGTCAGCCAACCGTGGGCGAATTCCTGGGCTTGAAAGCGCTATGAGGAAAGCCAGATTCTAACCTCCCACCCTCACTCACCTTGATTACTCCCCACCTTCTGCCCAAAGAATCCGCCTCAGAATTGGGCGTAGGGCTGGGTAAGGCACGTGGGAGGGGACAGCGGGCAGTCTGGACTGGATTTGGCGCCAGCTGCCACCACCTTCCCCCAACCCCGTGCTGTGCTGGGTTGCAAACTGCCCCCACAGGCACCGGCCTCTCCCGAAAGCTTGAGACGCGGAGTCAGCTTATTTGTAATGATCTGTAGACACTCGGACCCTAGGCCGGGGGCCCATCAGCTCAGCCTCTGCCCTGGCGTGAATCTTCTAGGACCCTGAGGGGAGGGTGTGCGTAAACTCTGGGAGGAGCAGCGCTATCTGGGGCCGCGGGCGCCCAGGTTGGGTGGGTTGTGAGCCTAGGTCGCAGCCAAATAGGGTCCTGGGAGGCAAGACGTGCTGACAAACGTGGCCGTCAACACCTCGAGCTGCCCTGACGAGTTATTTCAACAGGCTGGGAAAGATCGGTATTTGAGTGGCAGGGGACGCCTTTCCACACTCCCAGTATTTACGTTGTACTGACGGCACTTATGAGAACTTAGTTTTAGATGGGACGTTAATCTTCACTTGTTAAGAGATAGGCTTTCAACATTTACCAGGGGCTTTCCCACTCCGGACGTTCTCCCTGGCGCTCGGCCGCTCCCCACCTGGTCAGGGCGCTGGTGTCGCAGGTCCGTGTGCGGCAGAGGCGGGGAGCCCCGGGTGAGCAAGGTGAGCGAGTTGGAGACGTCTGTCGCGAACGGAAGTTAAAGTAAAAATCGACTTAAATAAGATCTCAGCCTGGGCCCACGCTCAAGAAGATCCCGGCACCAACCCCTTTCCATTTTTTTGTCGGAGTTTTTAATCATGGAGAAGAGCTTTCCTTAAGCCACAGGGCACACAGGCGCTAACATCAGGGCAAGTCTCTCCCATTTCCCTGCTACTGACTCCCAAGTTTCACTGCTGTGAAGTCATCGACCATATTCCTTTAACCACTAACTCCACCGGGTCACTTTTCTCTTAAATTCACAGGGAGCTCTCCCTTTAAATTATTCCCTGCCCAGTTATTTTTTTTCCTTTAAATTAATCCAGAATGCAGTAGTTCCCTCATTTGCTCCACTGCACGCAAACAGCAGAGTCGAAATGAACTGAAATAAAAACGGAATTGAAATGCACCAGGGGTTTCGCGGCAGGAATTGTTTCAACAAGGTATTCACGTTTTCCAGATCCGTTGAAATGTTTAGGTGTGATTTGCATTCCCTCCGACCGTCTGGCCAGTACCTTCACCCCTAACCGCTTTCATTTGTACACCCACCAGTTTAATAGTTGTGCCTCACTGTTTCTTTGGAGCCATTAAATCCACTTCCTTCCCCCCAGGATCTTGCAACTTCTTCACCTTGCCCTTTAAAAGAGTTACACTTTCCGAGAAGACTAAAGGGGGAAAAAGGACAAGAAATGGATATAGGTTTTGTAAGTGTTAAATAACTTTCTCAGCGTGTATTAAAGGAAGATTGTATTTTATCAACAGCTGATTGATGCAGCCGTGTGATCCTGTCGGGTTGTCTATAGTATCATATTTATTTAACCTGCTGGGGGACTGTGTTCAGGGGCAGCCTGTTCATGCTGACAAGAGCATGCACATTACACACTACCCCAGGTATTTTGATTGATTGTTCCCACCCCAAAGCCTTTGGTTCATAATTTAGCACAGCGGGTTCTGCATCACAGACTAGGTTAAAAAAAAAAAATCCTGTAAGAGATTTCAATGAACAACTAGCGCCAACAAACGTTTCTCTACCTGCAACCCCCAAATATTTTAAATGCCTCTGAAAAGTGTTCAGTTTTTAATAATTAATGATTACAGGGCATGTAAACTTTATTCACCCTAGTTCCCAGCAAAGTGATCAGA
The DNA here is from genome assembly GCA_020662805.1 of Glaucomys volans. NCBI lineage: Eukaryota > Metazoa > Chordata > Mammalia > Rodentia > Sciuridae > Glaucomys > Glaucomys volans. Next base: position 1,946,928 of record JAJEJO010000176.1, on the reverse strand, counting down.
TGATTCATTTTAAATCTGTGGCTGGATCAACATATTTTTAGTTGGCATGGAGGTGGAGAGATGGTGGGGACAATGCCAAAAACTGTGGGCGTCTATCTTCCACTCTGAGTAACAGGCTTGAGGTGTGGAAGCAGTAGAAAGGCAGACAAAATGCTGCTTTTTTTGTGGTACTCTTCTGAGTGTGTTTAGTGGACTTAGTTCAAAAAGTCTTTAGATTGAAAACTGGATTTTTATTCCCACTACTTACCTTCAAGGGTGAAGAATGATTTTTTTTTTCAGGTGACAAACTGTTTAGTGTACAGAGTAAACATTCACAATTTTTATGCATTTTCAAGTAAATAATCTCAAAGGTCTGGGCACATCCTAGTGATTGTAAAAGTTGTGACGTGACATTAGCATTACCTAGTGCCTAGCCAGTCAATAATTATGTTATATTTCTTTTAAAAGTTTCTCTTTTTTTCTCCCCACTCCACCTTTCTCTTTCTTCCTCTCTCCTCCTCCTCCTCTCCCTCCTCCTCCTCCTCTTCCTCCTTCTTTTTTTTTTTTTTTTTTTGTGGTGCTGGGGATCAAACCTGGAGCTTCAGGCATGTGAGGCAAGGAGTCTACCATTGGGCTATACCTCCAGCTCATAAAGAGACTTTTTGACATTTTTTTCCCCTAACAACCAGTAGAGCATGTGTGTGCGTGCGCGCGTGTGTGTATGTTTGTATGTGCTGACTAATGTGCATTTATTCAATGATTGTTTTTGTCATGATAAAAGTGGGGCACATTTTTCTGTGCATTTTCTTGAATTACTCTTATTCTGGCAGGTAGTGTGTGTGTGTGTGTGTGTGTGTGTGTGTGTGTGTGTGTATGACATATATATAAAAGCAAATTCTAGACCTATTCTAATTTCCACGGTGTTGGTGCTTTTTCTTTTGTCTTTCAGAGGTTCTTGAAAACCTGAAAAGGCCATCTTAGCACCAGTATGAATCTCTTTGCCCATCAAAGTTTTATTCTGTTGTTTTAAGTCAGATGGGAAGGTTGTACCAAAATGGTTACTTGCACAGGTATAAAATGCTGCCGTCAAGGGTGAGAATTCATAGCATTAAAAAGAGGTTTAGCGCATAATTGTCCAACTGAGTCAATATGTCTAAAACAATTTTCCTCCTTCAATTCTTGGGTTAATATTGGAGGAAAAGTTGTCACTTTTAAAAAAAAATACCTAGTGATGGCAGATAATGGCAACATTGAACATTAAAATTTCCTTTCTCATTCTTGTATATTATTTACAAAAGTGTTACTTTGATTTGATTATGTACCTTAAAATGATGATAAAGGTGTCAGTCAAGTGTGACACACTTTCCCTATTCCTCTTAGTATATTCCTTATTAAATATGTCCTTTATTTGCAATAGTGCTGAAGTCTTTCTTTTCTCTTATGTTTGGGGCAGGTTTGGGAGATCCCCATGGCATGCCTTCTTTGCTGATAGTATCATGTTCAGCAACTCTTTTTATCCCTAGATGTTGCTATTTATCTTTAGATGATGTTCACCGAGAAAAAGAAGAATATTTGCAGAACTCCAGGAAATGCATCTTTTTGCTGAAAAAACAGCTATTAAAGGAAGTGAGTACAGACACAGCATCCAGAGAAAGAGAAAGGGCAAGCTGGTAAAGGAAATATTTATCCATGACCCCATGGCAGCCAGGGGCATAAAGACAGACCAAACAAGGCGAAGGATAGGACAATTTGTTCATGACAAACAATTTCTGCACATTTTAATCACACAAGCTAAAGAAGTTCTGAGATACCATGTCAATCAATTTGTAGTCATTTTCTAAAATGTTTTAGAAATCATTGCTTTGCATTGGGAATAAATCTAACACTATCTACTACCAGGTTTCTTTAATAGAATACTGTGTACATTATCTGTAATAATGAAGAAAATAATTTCACATGTTTCTTGGGGAGTTAAATAAATGGAATGGGGTCCTATTTATTTTCAAGGGGATACTTTGAAAATATTTAAAGCATGCTCATACATATGTGCACATACAAATTAACTTCTTTGAAGTGTGGCTACTTCCTAGCTGTGCAGCCCTGGGCAAGTTACTTAATTTCTCTGTCCCTAAGTTTCTTCATCTAGTGAAATAATAATAGTACATCCATCAGAGGTTACTGTAAGATTTATGTGAGTTAACTGATGTGAAACTTTTAAAGCAGAGCCTGGCACTCAGTAATTTCCAGTCATTCACCAGTTATTATTTATATGGCATCATTTGCACTAAGTTCTTTTTAATATCACTAATGAAAAACAATATTTTTGTTATGGTCACCTATAATGTTGTGACCAGACTTCAAAACTTGAATTTGCACTGTGCTGAAGTTTCTCAAGGGTCAAAGTAATCAATCACTGGATCACTGTCCTTCTTGTGTTCCCAAGTCCCAACTACACTAAGCAGCCTTATATGTAAACATTGAACTAAAATTCAGCTCCAGGAAGTGACAGGAATGCTGCCAGAATGTTTGTACACCAAATCACAGGCCAACTCTACCAAGGCACCCACCTCCTCAATTCAAACAGCTGCGTCCCTTGCTATCCAGGTACTGCATGTGGCAAGGATGCAGGCATACTTCTTCAGCACATTTACCCAATGCTAAACACCCAAGTCCCTCACAGCACATTTTAACATCCTTTATTAGTGATGTCTCACATGTTAGTGATATTTTAGCATCCTTTCTTAAAAGCATCCTTTTGGGATATGCATTTTATATGAACCACACACTATACTTTATGAGGTTACCTAAGTTTAGCTTTAATTCTAACATGGCTGTATCCTAACAATATGTTATAATGTTTACTAAAAATTTAAAATCTTGATGTGAAAATGAATGGATTGAAATAATAAAAGTATTTGGGGTTTGGTTCCCCCCCACCCATATGTTGCATTTAGGAATTAAGATAAAATCAGTTTCAATTAAAAATGCTAACACTGTTACTTTGACTATGGAATATCTTTCCTGTTTTTAAGCTGGTCTCCTAACACTTTTGAAAGTGACTTGAGATCAGAGCAGAAGTGAATCTGATGTTTGAAAGGTGGCTAAACAGTACCTTCTCCTTTTCTTGGGCGTCATCCAACATAGACTTGCTTTTGTTACATTTAGACCATAGAATAGTTTTCATTTCTCCCTGAATAGTTTTCATTTCTTAAAAAATGTATTGGTGCATAATAATGACACAAAATAGTGGATTTCATTTTGGCATATTTGCATATGCACATTTCATAATTTATTCAATTTAATTCCCCAGTACCTCCTCTTGCCCTTCCCTTCTCCCTCCCTCAATCTTCTTCCTTGCCTTATTGGTCTCCTCTCTGTTTTTATGAGATCTCCTCTCCTATCCCCCCCTTTTCTCTTTAGTTTCCATGTTGAGAGAAAACATCTGACCCTTGACTTGCTGAGCTGACTTATTTTGCTTAATATGATGTTTTCCAGTTCCATCCATTTTCCTGCAAATGACATAATTTCATTCATTTTATGTCCCTCCTCCTATTAAATGATGCAAACAAGCCCAGACAGGAGCTCGTATTTTCTGACACGTGTTACCATTAACCTTGAACTTTGAACCACACCCCTCTTCTCTTTTCAGTGTTCCATATCCTACTCATTTCTCTTTTCAGTGTGCTTGGTGTCATTAGAGTTTGTTTCCACTCTGCATGTACACCAAAAATAGGTGAAGTCCTGAGAAACTGGACTTTGTATGAGGTTAAGATCCTGCAAACCAGGCATGGACTTACATAGCTGATAAGATATTCCCTCTTAAATATCATTGGTTGCTGCTTTATTTGATATGAAAAATGGCTTTTAGATGTTTAAACTCAGCTTCAGTGTTAGACATTGTCTCACTTTTTCCTTAATTCCCTCTTTTAGATGAGAGTTAAAGTAACTTTCCAGACATGCACAAACCTTCCAATTATGTCTTTCCATAGTAACTCTATTGGCCTGGAATGAATCTTCAACTTCTCTTATTCTGGCCAATAATAGTGTCAAAGTTGTCTAGAAGGTACAGAATAAAGATATTAGACTATCCCCAGAAAGGTTGATAAACCACTGTGACCTGTTATTTCCTGAATGTGAATTGGTGAGATTTAAGGAAACATCATGGTTCTCCTTTAACTCACATATAATTTTTTAAAAAAAAACATTGCTCCTTTGGAGATTTAACAAGTAGTTAAACTAGTTTACACAGTTCTTTTCTTCCCTTTTCCTTTTAAGTACAGCCCCAAAGTAAGCAGACACTTTAACTTGCCTTTCGATTAGACAGATTTTTCTTTATTGCCTTTTCATAGCACAACTATCAAAAATAAGATAATGCCCAAAGATCTGGGACCTAATCAGCTTTCTGGCTGAGTTTAAAGAGTCTTGAGACTGTTTAAAGGTAGCTCTGGCTATGTGTGTAGGCCCACTGCAGTGTTTGCTCTGCTATATTTTGATGGAGAGGGTAATGTGTTTGTTAGATAAGGCGAAAAGGACCAGCCAAAAAAGCAAGGCTCTGTTTGATAAACCCTGACATATTTAGTCATTTTTCACACACATGAAAGGAAGCTTTAAAACTCCAAGGAAAACAGAGGTGTCCATTCAAGCACACTAATGTTTATCAAGACAAAAAAGGGTAAATAAAGAAAATTGGCATTTTGTAGTCTATTAAATTAATTAGCTCTAGAGCTTATCATTAAATTGAATAGCAGAACAAAATGCAAGTCTATTTCTTGTTGTTATTAATGTGAAAGGTAAGTTCTTTAGGCTTGTGTACATTGGAAAGACACTTGTTTTGCTTGGCTCCGGTTGCCCCGGTAGAAGATTTGAGCCTTCTCTAAATGAGCTCATGAATTTAAGTTAAACTTTTATAAGGCTGAACTGCACTTATTGGAATGAGAATATGATTTGAAATTAGTGTGAAAATACATGATGATATTTTTTGTAAAGTGACCTATAACCTGAAAACAGATTGATAAAGCCAGAATAAAAATACATGCCACCTGGCATATACTTATAATTTGAGGTCAGTATGTTCTAAAAATCCAATTAAAACAAGTGCATACATAAACATATTTTAAAATAAAACCACTTCACAGTCTAGAATGATTTAAAAAATTCTGGGGGTAAATTATACATTGCTTTATAAAAAGTTCCATTTTCTAGGAAAAGAAAGGAAAAAAAATCAGAAAGTTTCACAAATTACAGCCATCTCTCAAAATAAAAATTTCAATAAGTTTAAAGATAATTTGGTGCTCAACTTTAAGGCTACTATGATTTCAAGTTAATAAAAGGAAATATCAAGTATAAATCAACATCTTAGTAGAAGTTTCCAATTTGTTTCCTGGAAAAGATACTTTCCTAATTTCTTTTTTTCCTGATTTAAAAGTATTCAATAAACTAAAGAAATGATCCCCAATGATTAGTTCACCTATAGATTACTTAAGGATATAATCACTTGAATCTCTAGAAATGTTTCCTCTGTATATTAATCATTTAAAACATTTCTTATGCCTTGGTGTTAATAATCTATATGAGTGTAGATTTTTAGATGAATTTAATGTCAACTAGGGATTAATGTGCATTAATTAAATTGACTGTATCTTCTTTAATGAGAAAAAAGGATTTAGTGTTTAATACTGATGATCTTGATAAAGCTTCTCTTTACTTATCTGTATTTTCTCAACATTAGGTATTATTTTTATTAGAAGATGAATTAATTTAATGTTGGCAGGGTAGCAAAACATGAAATACATTGAGCAATGACAGGCTGACTTTATTTTTGTTATTGAGGTTGTATAATCAAACTACCTTTCAATAAAAAAGAAATTAATTAGTATCAGTCATTTAAACATAAAAGCATAAATTGGACTTCAGACTTAATTTTCTTCTGAGCGTTATACAAAATGGCTAGCCCTTTGATAGAAGTTGACACAGACACTACCTACCATATAGTGTAAATGTTTAACACACTTGGTTCAGTTCTCTTAAAGAGTATTAAAGCCACATCTTATAAATGCATTTAAAGTAAAATTATTGTACTAAAAGGTGCAGTATCATGAAAAAAATCTTCAGATCTTTGCAGAAACTCTGTCATCTATCTATATGACTATGTATAGATAGATTTAATCACTTGGATCTCTAGAAATAAAATATAATTATATATCATATAATAATATTTCTCTCTATATAACTATATTGATAAAGATATACTCCACCCCAAATGCTCATAGCGGGGAATGCAAAATGTTTCTTAATATGTCCTCTCCCTGGGTACCATTAGTTGCAGAAAAGAAGATGAACATTAATTGAACAAACCTTCAAGTTCTTTGTTTTTTCTTTTAGTATGTTTAGTTGTAGATGGACACAATACCTTTATTTTGTTTATTTAGTTTTTTTATGTCGTGCTGGGGATCAAACCCAGTGCCTCATGCATACTAGGTCAGTGCTCTACCACTGAGCCACAGCCCCAGCCCAGCCTTGAAGTTCTTAATTTTTATTTTAGGAGATATGCATTGGCATTAGAGGTTGAAATTCCTTTCTAAATTAAATTTTTATTATTATTTGGAATAAATATGAATGAGTCATACAGGGAGGAGAGATAAGAATGACTAGCAAAAAACACACCAGACCGTGCAACTGGATACAACTATTGATAAATAACTCTCTACTCCATAAATGTGTACAATTATTGTGTGCCCTTAAAAACCCAACCCAACCCAACCCAACCCACAATCCAGGGTCTCCCCCTTCTCTTTCTCTCATATTTCTATATACAGCCCACATTTTCATAGTTCAAACTCACCTTGGGTTCTGTCACCAAGTCCCTCTCGAAGTCTCCTCTCAAGTGAACACTCAACTGTTGTCCCACATTCTGTTAGAGCTCTTGCTTGTGTTTACTAACTGAGAAACTAACCTACCAACCTCACACATTTACAGTGGGTGCATATGATGGACGAAGCATTGATCTTTGACAGGTTAGTTCTGGCACCTTGCGAGATTCATTTTTCAGCCAGTGAAATATGAGGTGGGTTCCACTGTTATGTATGATTACAATGTAGTGAAAAAGAAGAGAAAAAAAACAGATAGAGAGTTGAGTCTAAAGCAAATTAAGTAAAGATTTGTTTCTAAACTTTTTTTCTCCCTTTTAAAATTTGTTCTCTAATTAGTTATACATGAAAGTAGAATGCATTTTGATGAATCATATATAAATGGTGTTTCTTAACTTTAATCCTGGAAATATAGTGGTCTAGTCCAGAGGCTTCTACTTTTAAAAAATGTTGTGCCCAGATTTGGTCATCATAGCTTTTACTAGCATAACTACCTGAGTCCCAATTAATTAAAAAAACACAATAGAGTCCACTTCTCAGCCTTGTTGAAGATACAAAAGAAGTGATACAAAGTTCTTAATTCTATGTTTGGCCCAGAATGCAGCTTCCATAAAGGACAAATCTCATTATTATATCCTGAGGATGCTGACTGTAATGGATTGCAGTTTGGATACCAAGTCATTTAAAGAACAATTGAGAGACAACTGGGTAGGGATTTATAAAATGTCCTAAAAGGCTTTCAAAGGGAAATAGAGGAAGACAGGTATTGCCAGTAGTAGATTTCCACTCAATCTGAGGAAGACCTTTCTTATAATTCAATCAGTTTGAAAACATTGAAAGAGATGATCATACCATTTGTGAGGGGTAGCAGAGAATGGATAATTAGATTATACCATAGTTGTGCAAATAATTGTTTTCCAAACCTGGTTGCATAAAATGGAATCACCTGGAAAACTTTAAATATCTGTATTACAAGCACCTGAGAAATGTCTTCTTTCACAAACACAAGCATGCTATTTACAAGTATAATTTCTGGTATTTGTTAGAAACAAGACATCTTGGCTATGTAATACCAAGATGAGATCTAGTCACAGTGAAAGCAAAATTGTTTGTTTGTTTTTTGATTGTCCCCTTTGAAACTCAGCAAATCACAGTCTGTCTTTTCCAAATAACATTCTGATTGATAGGGGAGGATGAAAATAAACATTGAGGACAGTGATAAGGGGAAAAATAGATGCAGAACTATAGTGTAGTAAGTATCACAAAACCGACATCCTGGTCCAAATTAGTTCTCCCTTTTTACAATTGATATTGTAACAATAGCTACCATTTATATAATACATTTTTCAATTCCTAATTTACTGACTAAATTTGCTTAAACTCTCTGATCCTAAGTTTACTTTTCCTGAATGGGGATGGAAGAGTTGAACTAGATCAGGAGTGGTCAAACCAAATGCCCACAGCAGTCTGACCGAGACTAAACATGGGTGATGGGCCAGGTGTGGTGTAATTGGTGCTCGTGGGGACCATGGCAAACTGGAGGGTACAGGCCTGTTCCAAAAAGGATGCTGCTTTTCTATTCCTATTAAATGTGGTCCTGTGGAAGAATTTTAGTCTGGCCAGTCTTTGGTTTTACAGAATAATCTAGAAATTTAATTTTTTCTAAATGTGAAAGCAGCCATTTATTATTTTTTATTTTTAAAAATTTATTTTATTTATTTATTTATTTATTTATTTATTTATTTATTTATTTATTTATTTTTTTGAACCAGGGATTGAACTCAGGGACACTCAGCCACTGAGCCACATCCCCAGCCCTATTTTGTATTTTATTTAGAGACAGGGTCTCACTGAGTTGCTTAGGGCCTCGCTAAGTTGCTGAGGCTGACTTTGAACTCACGATCCTCATGACTCAGCCTCCCAACTCGCTTGGATTACAGGCGTGCGCCACTATGCCCGGCCAAATTTATTTATTTTGATTCATTGTACACAAATGGAATACAGCTGTTGTTTCTCTGGTTGTACACAAAGTATAGTCACACCATCTGTGCATTCATACATGTACACAGGGCAATGATGTCTGTCTCATTCTGTTATTATTATTACCCCCCAAACCCAACCCCAGCCCTTCCTTCCCTCTATGCAATCTATCCTTCCTCCATTCTTGCCTACCTTCCACCCCACATTATGTATCATCATTCACTTATCAGAGAGATCATTTGTCCTTTGGATTTTGGGGATTGGCTAATCTCACTTAGCATGACAGTCTCCAACGTCATCCATTTACCTGCAAATGCCATAATTTTATTCTTCATTATGGCTAATATTCCATTGTGTATTTATACCACAGTTTCTTTATCCATTCATCTATTGAAGGGCATCTAGGTTGGTTCCACAATCTAGCTATTGTGAATTGAGCAGCTATGAACATTGATGTGGCTGAAAGCAGCCATTTAAAAAAGCACTTCATGCCAGGCATGGTGGCACATGCCTGTAATCCTAGTAACTCACGAGGCTGAGGCAGGAGAATCAAAATTTCAAGGCCAGCTTCAGCAATTTGATAAGGTCCTCAGGGAGACCCTGTCTCAAATTAAAAATAAAAAATGCTGGGGATGAAGATCAGTGGTAAAATGCCCTGGTTTAATTCCCAGAACCAAAAAATAAAAAGCCATTTTATAGTTCAAAACGACTAATATGAGAGGCTAGATCTAGCTTGTGGTTATTGCTTGATTAGACTGGCTGATAATGGCTAATGGCATCTTCTGGCATTAATATTCTCCAGCATTGCTTTTCAAACTTGTGCCTGCATAGAATCACCTGGAGAGTTTGTTGAATTATAGACTTCTGGGCTGCACAGCAAAAGACACTGATTTGTACTTTTTACAAGTTCCTGGTTGATGCTGGGACAGTCATTGGCTGGTGAACACGCAGCCAATGAACTCTGGTGGGGAGTTCATCAACACACTGCTCTTGTTGGCTTGATAATTCTTAGGGACCCACCTAAGAATACATTCAGAGAATCTCTCTTCCTTCCCCTCCTCTTCCTCCTTCTCCTCTTCCTTCTCCTCCTCCTCCTGCTCTTCCTTTCTTTCCCTCCCTGAATCGTATGACTTTTTAGGGATGAGTACAGTTTGTACTTTTGTATTAGAACAGGGAAGCAGTGAAGTGTTGATATTGTGGAATTTGGTCTTGTTGACTTTTAAGAAAATGCACAATCTTATTGAGAAGATAGAATCATCCCTAAATACTTTGCAGATAATCTGTTTCATAAATAAATATAGCTAATGATATATCACAGGTGATTACTTGGTCCCAAGTGATGACAGCCTTGTCCTAGGTAGATATATTCTCATTCCAAAAACACATGTGAAGAAACTGAACCTCTAAGAGGTCAAATATCTCATCCTAGATCTCATGGGAATTGAGTGGCAGAACAGATTGAAAGCAGGATAGTTTGATTCCAAAGCCTATATTCTTTCTGAGCTATCTAATTTATATGCACACACATTAATTTAATTAGTTAATAAAATATAACATAATATACACCATACCTAGCTCCATAAAGAATTCAGACTAATAAAAATGAAAATTATACTGCTGAATAAAATAAATTTGGTGTAAATAAAATAAAACAGGAGGGAAAGGAAGATTGAATACAGAATAGTATTTGATAAACACCTATTCTTCTGTTAATAAAAACTTGACTCAATTTGTAAAGAAAGGGCAGGCCATAAGGGCAATGTGGTACATCTCTTGTTGATAGGGACCGGTGAAGGCAGAGGAAACAAAAGTGGATGCAAGCTGCTTCATTTCCCAAATGAGTCCTGACCTGGTCTCCTAGTCCGGGTATCCCCCTTGGGGTTGTGACTATCTGAGATGTTTACCATGGAGCTCATGGATCTACCTGTTTCTGAAAGGTGGAAAAAGGACAAGGGTGATAACTGGGACACACATTGCTATTGACCTAAGTGACTTACATGGCATTGTAAATCTGACGTCAGTGTTCTTGTTTATTTAATTCCATCAGAGTACTGTCTGACATAGCACTATGAACAGGTTCTAAATTAAAATAGTACCATCAGTTGAGGATACTGCTTTAGATTAATTGCTCTAAGTCAAATGTGAGATCATCATTCTTCATACACTTTAAAATTCAAAGCTCTTCAGTAGTCTTCCAATTTCATTTGTTTAGAGAGTCAATACATTTTGTTGGTTGCAACATTAAAAAGGCATTAGGATAGATGATTTCAGTAGAAGAAACAAAAAACGTCATGGGTGGCTGGAGATGGAGCTCAGTAGTAGAGCATATATTTAGCATTGCACAAGATCCTGGGTTCCATCCCGCTAATGGGGGTGGAAGGGGCAAGGAATCACGGGAAGGAAAGAAGACAAATACAAAACAAGAAAACAGGAAGTTTTCTTGCTCAAGAGTAGGAAATTATCTTTCACTTTAAAAATGTCCAGGGAGCCTACTACACAAGTTGTCTCATCTGCAAACAAGGGGTTGGTGTCTTATCCATCTCTAAGATCCTTTCTGGCTCTAGGATTGGGAAGGCATTAGTCAGACTGTGATGTGAGAGAATCAGGGATGGGTAAATGAGGAACAGGGGTAATTGTAATCCTCAGAACACCAGCGCCAAGCATCCTTCTGAGATGTAGCCAAGCAGCTTCCAGAGAGGCTGTGAGACTCACAGGATGGAGCTGATTCTCTTACTCATTCTGTAGCCGCACACTGTGAAGATCAGCCAACCAGTTTGGAGCAGAGAGTTCAGCCCAGGCTGGAAGGCATTTCCAAGGAATTTAGTTCTTCTGCCAACTGGATCACTTGAGTCACCTCACAATATCACATTCCAATTATAATGCTCATGTGGAGTCATCAGGCATTAATAGGAAGACTGGCCTGGGTTTGGCTTTGCAGATCTGTCACATCCATGTTTCACAATTTCACCTGATTTTTCTGAAATCATTTGGCACAGGCCATTCCACCAACCTTTGCTTTTTTTTTTTCTTTTTATTTTTTGCATGTACCCGGGCAACCGGGGGGCACTTGGCCACTGAGCCCGATCCCCAGTCCTATTTTGTATTTTATTTAGAACCAGGGTCTCCCTGAGTCACTCAGCCCCTCACTTTTGCTGAGGCTGGCTTTGAACTTGTGATCCTTCTGCCTCAGACTCCTGAGCCGCTGGGATTACAGGCGTTTGCCACCACACCACTTCCAACCTTTGCTTTTTTAAATCAAGTTTCCAATAGTTCCCAATCAGGTACCCTTAATCTGAAAATGTGTTCCCTCCTGTTTTTGTTTAACCTTGTTGTTTGACTAGTGGAAATATAATAAAAACAAGCAAAAAAGCAAACAGAGTATCTTTTAAGGCCCCCATATTTGGCAGGTATAAGAGTTAATGCTCAAAAGATTGGCTTCTCTGAGAGTTGAGTTGCTTCCTGAACTTTTCAACATTTCATCCTCTGAGATTTCTGGGATCACTGTGTAATTCTGTCCCTTTCATATATTTTACTTCAGGTGCCATTGCTTGTATTTCAGAGTCTGTGAGTAACTAACTAGATAGCTAGAGGCACATTTTAAACCAAATGAGTTTTTTTCAAAGCAGCATCCAACACAAAATAAGGCAAGGGAGGCCTCCATTCTGGTTGGTTTGGGGGCTAGGTTGGTGAGGTGCTAGGTATATGTATTTGTACTTACCAGCATCCTTTTAATGTTTTTGACCTCTAGTCCCCTGATTTTCCCGGGAGGCAGCTCCTCCACACAGTTGGTTCTGTAGCTCTAGTGGAGCTGCCTTCTCATACTTTCCTGGCCATGGCAGTCATCCACGACTTGACAATTGGTCCTTTAGAGCTAATCAGAGCTAGTATCAGTTAGGATTGTGTTTGGTGTTCAACAAAAGAGATTCAGAATGGAAGTAGCTTAACCAATATGCATTTGATTTCTCCCTCATGGGAAAGTCTAGGTTTAGATAGTTGAGCACTGATATAGTAGGGTCTGCCTAATTTTTTTAAAAAAGAAATTGGCAGATCAATTCTAAAATATTTATGAAAATACGGAGAAATAAAATAGAATGACTAGACATTGTAAAACTAGACAGATTAACCTATGGAACAAATAGATTCTAGAAATAGACACACACATTCAGTTTTCAAAAAGGACACAAAACAATTCAGTGACACAAAGGACATTTTTTTCCATAAATGGTTATTGGGTAGCCAAATAAAAAGTGTGGCATGCAGGTTACCACATATACAAACCTTAATTTCAATAGATCATGGACCTAAAATAAAAGCAAAAATTATACATTCCCAGAGCCAAAAAGGAAAACATCTTTAAGAACATAGAATAAGTAAAGATTTCTCTGATAGAACACAAAGGTGTTTAAAAAATCAATAATAAAAATGATCAATTATACTTCAAAATTTAAAAATCCTGCATATCAAAAGATATGGTGAAGGAAAAGTATAGTTTTCTCTTCCTCTGTTTTAAAGAACTTTATTATCATGTAGATTCTTTAGTATTTTGCAAATACATAGTTTCTGGATCTTTCTTTAAAAGGTATAACTTAAGTGGTTTTCTCTCCCTAAAACTTCTATGGCTTTATTTTTCACTGTTAATCATAACATTACTCTGTGGCTTTTACCTTTCATCCCTTGGATCTGTTGACTTCAGTATCATTGAACTATTATTTGCCTTTCTACATGTACCAAGTCTTAGACTCAATTCATTCCATCTATGCAATTACCTCTCTGTCTATAAAGATCTCTATTGGGATTTCCTTGGAAATATTTCAGCGATAGCTTCATTTTGAAGACAAAGGAAACTGAGTGAATAAAACACTTCCTGGAAATTTGACAGTCTTGGCATTGAAAAGTTAAGCACTGTAAATTTAGCAGATGTAAACAAACTAGTCCTCTTAATACTAATATCAGAACATTTCCCGAATTCCTACTTGATTGCTGCTCCAGAGACAAGCCTCATTAGAATGAATTTTCTATTCTTAGGCTCTCTCTTTGCAACACCTGAACGTTGCCAATTAAACCTGGAAGGGAACTACTTTATAAATACTTTTATAAAATAGGACGTGTGTGTGTGTGTGTGTGTGTGTGTGTGTGTGCATTCAGCAACCCTAAGGGTATGCATTCTTTTGAATTACTTAAAATACTTTTGCTGTAATTCAAATAGTATATTGTTAAAAGGGAAGAGAGCTGGTAGAGAGGGGAACATGGGAGGAGGAAGAGACTGTCTTATCTGTAATTGATTGCATGTAAGTATATGTGTCTACTTTTCCTAAAGACGTGTAAAGTGTGAGAAGTACCACTTTACATTCCAGGGTATGCTGTTTCATAAATAATACCATTTAAATGACATGGTATTATTTAATTCTAAAAAATTACCATAATTCTACTAGTTTATAATCATCTTCTGAATTTTGGTGCCCTCCTCTAATGTGAATCCTTGGAAGTATTGTGATTGCTAAAGGTCTCTAAGGGGGAACTTATACTAGTACTTTCCCCAGTGACATTAGTGAAATTACATTTAAGCTTCATGAAGTTTCATGGTATGTTAGTCAGTTTCCCTGAGTAAATGAATACTTAAGAGAATTCCCTTATAAAGAGAAAAGACTTATTTTGGCTCAAGTCTTTGAGGTTTCAGTCTGTGATTGGTTGACTTTTGCATGTGGAGAGACAGTACACCATGGCAGTAGAACAAAATTGCTCACTGTGTGGCCAGAAGTGAAAGAGGGAGAGACAAGGACCAGGGCTCCACAACCTCCATAGACCTAAAGACCTCCCAATAGGCCCCACATCTACTTTCCAATAGCACCCTGGGTTGGGACCCGACTTCCAACTGATGGGCCTTTGGGTCATACTGAAGACCTAAACTATAGCACTTGGATTTGTGAAAAACCCATGTTCTGAGATTCTTCTGAATCTGTTCCCTCTTCTCAAAGCATCCATCTGTGCAGTGTTCTTGGATTGGTACCAGGTGTGTCCTTCACAACACATTGGTCCAATGGGGACCAATGTCTTTTCTCTGCCCCTGTGCAGACAGGTATGGGCACATGTCGTAAGCCTTTCAAACAGATGGAACGTGGAATGAGACTCCATCCTCCCCAGAGGATGGCTCTGATCAAGTGATTCTACACTGAGGTGTCCTCATGTATCCATGGCCAACCCAGAGAGCTGCTTCTGTTTCTATAGAGTTGCAAGTCACATTCTCCAGCTTCCTGAAACCATCCTATATTCTTAATGTTCTGCGAACAGATTGTCTTCACTTTGTATTAGCCAGAGTAATTTTGGTCTTTTTGTCTCCTCTCAAAGGACTCATCTATAGACTTTCCCCATTTGGAAGCATGAGTTCACAGCTATCAGAACTGATTTGCTAAAGTAGTTGCCAAGTGGGATTGACAGAAACTTTGAAAAACTGGCGCATCCTGATCCTTTTGGACAGAAGGGGTAAATAGTTGAAGATTGAACTTTAAGACTTTTACCAAAATAACAATACTCTTGTTTTTGTTGTTCCATTTCCTTGCCAATCAAAGATGAACTAGATTGGTTAAAGGACATCACAGAATTTTGATTTAATAGCAAATGATCAATTTCCCAAATTGGCTAGGTAACAATTGTATTTAGGATTTTCCAGGTGTCAGATCTTACGTGGAGTGCTATCATATTTAATTCTTACAATAACCTGATGAAATGGTTGCTATTATCCTTACTTTACCATTGAAGGAATTAACTTGGAGAGGTTAAGTTGCACATCATAGCTAGCAGTGACAGAGCCAGCATTCAAACTAAGGAACGGAACCACAACAGCTCCATGGAATAATTATGCATTTCATCATAAACCATGTTTCCTAATTACACAGATTGTGAAAATAGATAATTTTTATCCTTAATGTTTATTCTTAGCTCCAACCACATATTGAATTAATAGATTTCATATTTGTTTCATTTGTTTATGAAAATATGCTTTACTTTTATGATTAAATGACTAAGTGGCAGGGACTATAACTTAATTACATATTGCTTAATTATGAATGTATTAGTTAATTACAGGGAGTTAGTTTTAAGAATTAAGTAATTATATTTTATAACATGTTGCTGTTCTGATGTCAATCCCATTTCCGTTAATTTTGAAAATCTGACTCAAGCATTAAAAATGTATAAATAGTTAATTTTAACCCTATACTAAAATAGGTCTAGTTTATAAAAAGACTTTTTGTACATTTTATACACGCACAGAGCACACACCCAATTTAAATCCTTAAAATCATTTATTATAATATAAACAAAATATATTAAATATTAAAAATGTGCAAGTACCTCCTAAAAGTGAACCTTGATTTCAAGAGGGCTTGGAAATTCTGTAATTTAATTTTAGCATTTCTTGGTCTTAGTAGCATGTCCCATTATTTTAAGTAGAAACTACTCTGTATTGAAAACCTACTGTGGGAAAATGGCTTAACCATGCTGTCAGCTTCTTTAGGACAGGGTCATTGTTTTATATGCTCCACATGGAATAGCTCCTGGCACAATAAATGTTTGTTGAATGTGAATTTTGAATTTAAGTGAAATGATGCTGAAAATTTTACATTAGCTACAGCCATCCATCTGAATTTAAGCCAACCGTTGCTATCTTGCATGGGGAAATCATTAATAATGTGATTTTAGTGAGATTATTTTGGTGACAGAAGAAAATGAAACATTTCTTCTCGGAGTTTTTTGTTTCAATCATGCATGGCTCAATCTTTAGAATAGTATATTTGACTCAAATGAAAATTATAAAACACATTAAGGTTTCTGATACCTTATGGCAAAAGCAGTTAATAAATTTAACGCTATCTTCTGTTTTTGTAAGGACAAAGAACTTGAAACCCAGAGAGGCTGAGTGAAATATCAATGTCACACAGCTATCTGCAGTCATAAGTGGTTAAGTGTAGTGTTTCTGGGTTTCAGTTTTGTATTTCCTCTGCAGCACCTAATAGGATTTCTTATTAAATGATTAGAAATGAATTGTTACTTACTATTGATCTAAACAATCCCCCACTCATTTGCTTACTTCAGACGCTTATTCCATGTGCTTGATAAGTAACAGAAATACAACTTAACTTCGGGACAACTTTAGCATAAGAAAATTCTAGAAAATATGGAAGAGATTTCCAATACTGGGTCTGTGGAGGGTTTGGTTCTCTAGTTCACAGTAGTAGAATTATAAATCAGTGCAGCCCTTCTGGAGGAGATCAGGAAGGAACATCCTAGGCCTTACGAAGTACATTCCCTTTGGTTATAGAGGTGTCATTAGTGGGATGTTATCCACAGGAAAAAATCTAACCAGTGCACTGAAACACATATGCAGACACATAGATGCACGAGCACACGGATGTTCATCCTAGCATTGTTCAAAACAACAGTAAATTGGAAGCATACTGAATGGTCACCAATGGAGATTGGTTGTGAAACACACTGACCATAGATGTGCACAGGAAATGCAGTCCTTCTATTTCCTGACATCTGATGTGATGTCTTCATAAGACTGCAATTTACCAGAGGGCAGGGATGCTGGCAAGGTTATGGGAGGAGGAGTTTGAACTTTCAACCTGTTTTATTGCATTATAGATTTGTCTGTTTTAAACTATGGGAAATTTTCTCTCTATTGGAACAATACACAGTCTTTTGGATTTTCCTTCTTTCCTTTTTTTCCTTTCCAAGGTGGCATCTAAGATGATCTTGTGGGTAACTGGGGATGAGAGGACTTAGTTTGCTGTGACACCCTCTGTGTTCACATTAGTCTCTGCTGTGGAATTGTATATCCAAGGAGCAACTGGTGTCTTTTATGGGTGTAATAGTCTCAACTTCACTGTTACAATTTATGGTTTCTGGTATTGGCCTCAAAATGTGATCAAAATTCATCTCCCCTTTGATGGCCAGCAAGTTAGTTATATGGCTGCCCACACACATAGCAGGAAACTCAATTTCCCAGGGGTCTTTAGCAAATAGATATGCCCATGTGAGTAATGGAGTGGGAGCAGAGGTGATGTATGCTGCTTCCATGCTTGGGCCTTAAGCCTTGGACCGTCATCCTCTGGGTTTTCTTTCTTCTTTCCATAAACTAGATAATTGATATGGCTGTGACCCTTCTAGTCCTTTCTTTCTAGGGAGAAGTTGGTATGTTTCTTGCGTATGTATGTGAACTGGGGAGAAGATCTAGAAATGAGACTAAATCATAAAGTTTTAAAACAATTTTCCTTATTTTAGTGTCCCATTCTCCATCCCCTTTACAACCTGGTGCCACTATGTCTGTACTCTTAGAGCATGCTATGATTTATATATTAGGTGTCCCCTAAAAGCTCATGTGAGAGGCAATGCAAGAAGGCTTAGAGGTGAAATGAGTAAGTTGTGAGAGTCTTAACCCAATCAGTGAATTAATCCCCTGATAAGGATTAACTTAATGGTAACTGAAGGTAGGTAGGGTGTAGCTGGAGGAGCTGAGTCCCCGGGGACATGCCTTTGGGGTATATAGTTTATGAGCTGAGTGTAGTCTCTCTTTGTTTCCTGATCATCGCGTAAGCTGCTTTTCTTCACCACGCTCTTCCACCATGTTATTCAGTCTCACCAGGACCCCAGAAGAATGGAACTGGCTGTCTATGGACTAAGACCCCTGAAACCATGAGCCCACAAAAGAACTTTTTCTCCTCTAATTGGTCTTGTCAGGTTCTTTGGTACGAAAAGTGTCTTTCATGTAACACACACTGGTTCATAGCTTCCCCCATGCTTGGCTTATGATTAGTCTTTTGGGATCTGCTATTTTAGTTACCAGTCTTCCAGCTCCAAATGTCTTACTATTAATATCATCTTCCATTCTCCTGGTCCTTATAGGCTTCTGAATGAGGAAAACAAAAATCCGTTTCTATCATTTGGTGGGTTGGGAAAGTGAGTGAAAGATATGTGTGCTCATGTTGTTTAAGAGTCTAGGATGACTTTTCATTTTCCTAATGTTAGGTTTTTATTGTACTATAATTATAAATTGTTTATTGTTCAACCACAATATTGAACAATAAAATATTTAATGTTCAAAACATATTCAGGTAGTGTTTTGTTAGTGAAAAAACAAAAGCATATAAACTTTTCAGTTTATGTTCTATTTCCCCTTTTCTACTTCCTTGTTTACAGAAAAGACTCAGAGGAATTCTTGAAATCACTAAAATCAGCAGTCTGGAACTTTTAATGACAAACAATATTATACTTTCATAGCCCTGTAGAGTATCTTTTGGGTTGTGTCATGCATTTGAATAATAGAACAGTCATTTCTTTCTTGCTCTCTCTCTCTCCTGTGAACATGGTATATAAATTTGAAAATCAATGGAATTTGGGTTGCTGTCCTGGATTGTGGGACCAAGTGAAATGAGAACTGGGAATACTATAACAAAAAATATGACCTCAGAAGTAATACCAACTCCTCTACTGAATAATGAATGTCAGACTCACAACACTGCCTCTTATGAGCTGAGGTATGATGGTGCCTTCTCCAAAGGCTGCCCAGTGTTTGGAGTATCACGTGGCAAAGGCTTCATTTTGGTTCTCCTAGTAGTTAAGATGACCATCAGACTTTGTTATCATTTGATGTGGAATGTTCCCCAAAGGCCCTCAAGCTAAGGGTTTGGTTTCAAGGTTTTGTCACTCTCAGGAGGGGGTGGAGCCTTTAGGAAGTCGGGCTATCCGAAGGAAATGAGATCACCAGGGGTGTGCCCATGGAGGAGATATTGGAACACCAGGCCCTTCCTCTCTCTGTGTTTCCTTCCTGGCCACCATATAGTGAAAAGGTTTTCCTCCACCATAATATGCTGTCTCCCCACAGGCCCAAAGGCAAAAATGTCAAGGGATCATTGACTGAAACCTCCGAAACCATGAGCCAGAATATATCTTTCTTCCTTTAAGTTGGTTTACTCAGGTATTTTGTCACAGAGAGCTAATAGTCCTATTGGTGACAAATATATTTGTGGGATGGTTTAGAGTTCCTAGAATTTGGGGGACGGGCAAGCAGAAAGAGTGGATAGAGAATATCCTGTTAAACTGCCATGAAATGCTGAGGTACTAGCTAGCACTTGAATGCCAAGGCATCTACCAGTGGAGATGGAAGACTTCCACTGCACATCTATTCCTGGGTACAATTAAGTGAAAATTGTCCATGAAGACCAGAGATTATCCTTTCTAGACTGCCATTCTTTCTCCTGTCACCCTAAGCAAGGAACTTCCTTATCTTTGGTGCTATTTGAGCATTCTCAGTAAAAGAATAGACAGCAAATTGTTCTCCTCTGTGGATGACATGTATTTTAATTAGATTTTCCAGGTTCCTAAATTTTATTTTTTTATCCACCAAATGGGGTTGATACTGCCTACATTGAATAGTTGTTTAAAGGATTAGAGAGAATCAGTTTAAAATGCCTAGGACAGTGCCTGGTAATACTGTTATCAAGGGAGAAAATTCATGGCAAGGGCCTTACCTGCTTTCTTGTAATCTCTTACATGGACTTCTGCCTGCATTCAAGTTATTCTGGACTAGAAAGAGAAAATTATCAAGCCACACTGAGATACTTTCATTGATTTAAACCTGAAAAATACCTTAGGATTCCCATGCTGCTCTTGAAAATGCACATTTGCTAACCTGCTCAGTGGACTAAAGCCTCTTTTCATTATAGCATGATGGAATCTTGTGGAGAAGAGTGCTTTAACCAGGTGAAGTGTGCCAGGTGGGTTGACCAAATGTGGGATTCAACATTTTTATTAGTCTTTAGGCTCTTTTGGACAGGAATAGGAAAAACAACAAGAAAAATTAGGCAGTAGAAATCAGGATCTTTTATATCATGGGAAAAAAGTCAGGTTAAAAATAGAGGCCAGAAAATTGATTGAAAGAATTATTTTATATACGTATTTACATTCCTGTATATTTACATGGAATGGGTAAGAGAGTCTTATGACACCCTGGGGTATAGCTTACAGCACTGATCACTTCATTGACCATAGAAAAATATTTCTAGCATAAGGACTTACAGTGTTATTTCTTATTTCCCAAATCACTTAGAAATAACTACCAGATGAAAGCAAAACTGGAAATTATAATTTCTTTGATAATAAAATGCTCTAAATCCTGAATAATGCTTTGTGAAAATCAATCTTCTATGTCTTCTAGAATTTGACCCATTAACATTCACTCTTTTATAAATAGGGAAAATAGATTTTGGATTTAATGTAGAGGAAGAAGAGACTACATTTCAAAAGGTCCCTTTTTCAAATAGTATTTTTAGATATATAACCATATACATCCTACATGTCATACACATTAAATAAAAAAAATCAACTTAAATAATACTTAGAATATGTTTCCAATTTTGTTAGGAATCTTCATGTGTATAGGAGCATAGGACAAAAACTAAGCTTATGCTACAACATGTCAATGATGTTTTATGAATGTTTTGTTCTTTATATGTTTTCATGTTTGTTATCTTTTTCCATAAGGAATCTGTTTTCATAATCAAGACAATGTTGTTCAGGAGAGAATTTCCTTCTCTCACTTTTTTTTTTTTTGCATGGTGCTGGGATTGAACCCAGGGCCTTGTACTTGCGAGGTGAGCACTCTACCAACTGAGCTATATCCCCAGCCCCTTCTCTCACTTTCTAAATCAATCTGTTTTACTCTGTTCTTGCTGCTATAACAACATGCCACAGACTAGGTAATTTATAAACAATAAAAATTTATTTCTCTCAGTTCTCGGGGTGTTGAAGGTCTGGTGAGGGCTCACTTGGTGCTCCAAGATGGTGCCTTGTTGTTGGTTCTCCAGAGGTATTCAATGTTGTATGTTCACATAGCAGATGGAGAAAAGGGTCAGGTGGTGATCTGAAGCTCTTTTGTAAGGACGCTAATCCCATTCATAAGGAGAGAACCCTTATGACTTAATCTCTTCCTCAAAGGACGAACATCTTAATTCTATTGTATTGGAAATTTTCAACATGAATTTGGAGGGACACCAACATTCAAACCAGGGAAATCTTTAAACATTTTTCCATTTTAAATAAGTTTTATTAAATTGGAAATGAACATTTTCTTAAAGCCATTACAAGTTTTCCCCCACTTTCATAAATATTTTTTTCTGATATCTACTTCATTAAATTACTTTTGATTTCTTAAGATAAAAGCCACCTAAATGCACAAATAGCATAGAAACATCCCATTGAACCACATAATGAACTTTATTTTCTATTTTTGGTGGCAGTCTTCTATTTGAATACTGTGTTGCCAAGAACAAGAACCAGTACCCCAGTTATACACAGCATTGATAGGGCTGCTGGGATCATTTTCTGCAGGAGACAACAGAACAGTAAAGTCTGAATGATCATGTGGATCATGAAAGCTTAGAGAAGTTACCCAAGGCCTCATGACTAGCTTTGAGCCAACCCAGCTCATATGCCAGCATCTCTTATTCCAAACTGACTCTACAAACATTTGTTCTATCTCAGCATCACCAAATGATACTGCATAACTTGATTGGTTTGTTTCTTGAGATTCCAGGTAAATAAAGACTGTGTCATTGTAAAATAGAGAGAAATCCTCTTTCCTCACCAATCTTTCCTTCATGCACAATGTAAATGAATACAGACAAGCCCACTCAGGCTGGATATTGAAGCTATGAGAACTTTGAGTACCTCACCCAAATTAGAGGTCCTTACTTAGTTTTCCTCTGCCTGGGGCATAGTGGTTCCAAGTCAGTGTTACCTATTTCTGAGAATGAGTCTATCCCAATTAAGTCTTTTTTAGACTCATTCTCATGAACAAAACTGATTATTTCCAGCTTCAGAACCTTTGGGTTGGAGCCCAGTTTCCCCACATGAGCTTGTTCAGGTTGTTTAGCTTCCCTGGTTATGCAGTGATAAAGTGCTAAATAATAATAAGGTATTTCACTATGAAGTATTTTACATTAAAAATTGTCATTTAATGAGGAACTGGGGTGATCAATGCATATTAAGTTGCAGTTAAGAATAAGAAGTTCTAGTGTGTTATTGTATAGTAAGATACTTACAGAGAATGCTTATGTTGTATAATCTCAAAATACTAGAGGAAAGGAGTTTGAATGTTTGCACAATAAATGTTTGATGAGATTGTTTAACAATTTATACGTAGATAAAAACATCACATGGTAATCCATAAATATGTACAATTTCTGTGTTTATATGGATCACTTAAAACATTTAATTAAAATAGTTTATATTTAAGTTTGTCATTTCCTCATATATATGCACATATTGTTTTTTGAGGGCTGGGATTAGAATCCAGGGCTTCATGCATGCCAGGCAGGTGTTCTATCACTGAGGTATATCCCCAGCCCTTCCATATGGCAATCCTCCAATTATTCCAATGAGAGAGTAACTTAAGTATTACATTTTTGAAGCACAATATTTCAGATGGTGTTTCTGCACTTTCTCACGTATGCACACACTCACCTTTACACATAATCCTTTCTCCTTTTCTTCTGAAACACCTAACTCTAGGGCGACAGAAGTTGCCATTTACTAATGAATGCATGCTGGGTGGAAGGATGAGCATCCTGAAGAACAAAATGGAAACTCAGTTGGACAAGCACAGAACCATCCAAATGAGAAACAGCTGAGCTGGGACAAGGACATAGAGTGAAAATTAAACTGTGTCTGTCAGGTACAACAAACCTGTAAATTCAAAGTGTTAACCTGCTCTCTTTGTAGTTGTATAGACATCATGGGCACTGTTCAGGGTGAGGCACAATGGTGCCTGAGAGAGTGGAGGGGAGGCAAAGCTGAACTCCTGTTAGGTTGCTTTTTGGCTGTGTTTGCCCAGAGTGGTTACATTTTCCATAAGGGCATCATATGGATTCATTCGAGTTGGAGTTGAATTAATGTAAATTTCAGTAAAAAGTACAGAGTTTAGTTAGTTTAGTTTAGTTACAGAGGAAGAGGCAGAATTTTGTGCATAAGGATGATCAGAAAATGTCTAAATTATAGTTGGAGCTTAGGTTAGAGCAAAGTTGTACTTTTGTTTGGATGTGAGGTGTCCCCTCAGAGTGCCTGTGTTGAGGCAGGAATGTTCAGAGGCAAAATGATTGGATTGTGAGAACTGTAACCTAATCAGTCCATCCTAGTTTGAATGGATTGACTGGGTGGTAATTGCAGGCAGGTGGTGCATGGCTGGAGGAGATGGATTCCTGAGCGCATGCCCTGGAAGGGTTCATTTTCCTTGCAATCCCTTCCCCACCTCTCTGTCTCCTGGCTGTCATGAACTGAGCAGTTTTCCTTCATCACACCTTCTGCCATGATGTTCTGCCTCATTCTGGGCCCGGAGCAATGAAGTCAAACAACCATGGACAACCTCTAAATCCATGAACCAAAATAAACTTTTCTTCCTCTAAGTTGTTCTGGTCAGGTATTTTGGTCACAGTGACAAAAAGCTAACTTACACAAATAATAACTTGCGAGGTTTTAAAAGAAAAGAAAGATGGTTCAAGATCAGCAATAATGCCTGCTTCAGTAATCCCAAAGACTGATGTGGCCATGGAGTCATTGCAACAGAACTCCAAATATCTTTTTCTATTTTTCTAATTTGTCTAACTGCAAACTAAACAGTGCTCACTATTGAAACAATAGAGTGACAATATTGACAACTCATGTTTGTAAAGATTCTGAGATTCAGTGACTCTACAATATCATGACAAAACACAAAAACAGATGCAATTAGTGCTTAATCTCCTTTGACTTTCACAAGTGGAATTTAGAGGGAGTTTTTCCTTTGCTCTTGGCTATTATCATTGTGAATGTCCCTTGACCAAGTTACTATCTGCCTCCAGTACTTAAAAAGGGCCCTTGATACACTTTAGTTAGGAAGCAGACAAAATAAGGTCAAAAAGAAGTCAGACTAAGGTGGGCTGCAATTCTTCTCATGCATTCCAAATTAAGAGGGAATGTAAGGGTTAACTGTAAAGTATTCCACCTTGAACCCCACACTCTCTTTATCCAGCACACCATAATAAAAGATCAAGAGTTCCTGCTTATTATCTTATTTTTCCTGCCTGCTCCACCAGGCTAAGGCCCAGTCTGGTTATGGATTAACACGGTGATCAATAGTAAGCCTGCTGTCTCTCTCTCGGCAGGGGAAAATGAACTCAAAATGCAGTCAAACTCTTATTGATCAAGGATATAGGTCTCACTTTCATTACCTCTGTCTCCTGATAACCCACAAATAATGTGATGAGTTGCTAATCTCTCTGATTTTCAATGGACCCTTCACCCCTCCTGTCTGCACATTGCAGCTTTTATTTTCATCTTGATACACACTCTGTAATTCATGTAGCACTAACTCTCACTCTCTTACCGTCAGACCTGGTCAATCAGAGCTAATAATATCGCTCTTCACTGGGGATGGAGGCTCCAGTGAGTTCAACTTGTAGTGTCCCCAGACACGGCAAGGAAATGCAATGAGCACACGACTTCTTCCCTGGAAAGTGAAGTGAATCCTTCTCAGTGAAGCAACGCTCCAGTTGGTAGCCATCTTTCCAGGATCTGAACTGCTTCTACCAAAGTAGTCCCAGACTTTATAATTGGTCAAATCTCTTGCGTGGCAAGTCCCATCTTGGTTTCTATTTTTTTGAGGACCTGACCTGAGCCAGTCTTTTTACCCCTGTGGAACTAGGAGAGGGTCCCTTTGTGCCTAAATAACCTCAGGAAATTTCTATTAAATAGCTATAGAAAATATCAGGGGAGAGGGTTTGGGGTATGATGATGTCTTGATTTCTTTAAACGAAAACAATGCAGACTTGAGTCAAAAGTCCTACTCTGGAGTCCTGGTCTTCTGCTTATGCAGGTAGTGAAATGAGGATATTGTGCTTCGGAAAAGAAATTCCTTTATTTTTGTCCAGAAAATTCTCCTCTGCTTTAATTTATGAGCTAAAAATGCACCCAAATTAAAGTTGTAGGAAAATGATTATTTTTAGAAGCATAGTTATTTTTTAGTTTGTTATTTTTTCATGACATCATTACCTTACTTTTGAGGGTTCTGCAATTTGATACCTTAAGAATATTTTTAAATAATGCATTATAATTATAAATAACAGTAAAATTCATTGTGACATATTTGTACATGCAGAAAATAAGCGTTGGTCAATTTCGTCCTCCATACCTCCCCTTTCCCTCCCCTCTCCTCCCTGATCCTCCTCCTCTACTCTTCTGGTCTCCTTTCTATGTTTTAAAATGCAATTTAAAAAAAAATTTTTTATTTGTTCTAATTAGTAGTACATGACAGTAGAATGCATTTATGCATTTTGATAAATCATACATAAGTGGAGTATAATTTCTCATTTTTCTGATTGTGCATATTGTAGGATCACATCAGTCATGGAGTCATATATGTACATGAGGTAATACTTTCTAACTCTTTAAAAGCAAAGCAGAGAACAAAACAAAACAACCCAACTTCCAGAATGTGCAATGCTACTTAGCACCTAAGTCATCCAGCTTATAAGAGATTCTCAAGTACAAAATGGCACTAAAAGACTGTTGTGAAGTTAATTACTTTCTTCAGCTGAATTGTTAGAACTGAATTAAAGCTAACAACAGTTGCTTTCCCTTTCTGATATAAAATCAGGCAATGCCCACCCATTGGATCACTTCTGTGAGGGCAGTCATAATAATTTTTCTGCTACCAATCTGATTAAAATAAATCACACTGAATCAAATAATTCCTCTTTCTTGAAGAAAATTCCAGATGACCAAAAGCAGTTAAGCAGATGAAAGACTCTGCTTGTGCTCAGCCCAGAGGGTCTGAATTGCTATTTTTCAGCTCCAGTCCAAACAATTTGTACACCTGTTGAAAAGAAAATAAAATATGACAGTGGTACAAAGTCCGGGGGATTAAAGCGATTTGCACTGAGCCCTTAAGGCTGAGGTAATTGCAGGTCTCATTTTCTTCTTTTGTTCTGCAGAACCGCATGTGAAATTTGACAACGAAGCCCTCATCCCCTTTTCTGCTAAGGACTAGGTGGAAATTTTACCAGGTTCTCCCTTTCTTTTTTTTGCTGAGTCTCCTTGGAAATGATCTGTTTTCCTTTGGAATAAGATCAAGGGAAAACTGATTCATTGTAGATTTTTGTCAGTTTGACAGACTTTGGAACAAACTTTGGAGGCACGCTATTTTACCAATTGCTTTAAAATCCCAAGGTGAGAAAGGTGGGAGGGCAGGGGATAGAGTGCTTGGTTACCACTGATGAGGACACTTGCCCAGCTTTTTGTAGACACAGGATGGGAAGGCACTCTGTGAATCCTTAGGGTTCTCTGTGTTCTTATGGGGTACAGTGTTATATACACTTAGACTCTGATTTTCTCTACTTCCCAGGCTGAATATGTGCTCCAGAACACCTTTGATGTTGCCATAATTGTGTGTGTGATCTTCAATTACAGATGTCATCAAATTTTATTAAACTTAATATAGATAAAACCAAGACATTATTGATTAGTTCTGCCATGCAAACCTCCCAGGTTTCCTCTAAGAGTGGTTTTCTTCTGGGGAAGCTGTCTTTATCCTTTCAATAACACTCAACCCCTCAGAGCCACTGTGGCTTCTGAATTTTCTTTTGAAGCCCACATCAATCATATAATTAAGATATCTTAATACAAACTACAGCAATCTTGCCATATTGCGAGGCATGTTCTCTGGTCTGCTGCTCCAGCTTTAATTCATGCCTCTCTTTCATGTGGGCATGATTACTTCTGTTCCTCCTTTAGGGTTCTTTGTGGCATATTTTCTGTTGCTCTACACCAAATCTGATAGATCCTACCTGTATTTAAACTTTTCTACCTTGTTAGTAAGATTAATTAGATTCTGACATTGGACGTCTCTTTCCTCTTTCTAGATATCTTCTTAGCCACCCTCTCCATGACTAATGTCTGGTAGTGTCCATGCAATGCCAAATATTCAGATGAAAAATAAAAAACTCAGTCACTCAGATGAGCCAGGTGTTTTGTGTCAAGTAGGC
Organism: Glaucomys volans; assembly: GCA_020662805.1. Lineage (NCBI taxonomy): Eukaryota > Metazoa > Chordata > Mammalia > Rodentia > Sciuridae > Glaucomys > Glaucomys volans. Next base: position 1,919,030 of record JAJEJO010000176.1, on the reverse strand, counting down.
AAAGCATCAAGATCACTGACTTTTTCTTTAAATTATTTGGTGGTATTAGGTAAATTTGCAACCTCCACATCCCAGCCCACCTGTCTTTAATTTTCCTTCCACACTATTCTGAAATCTTGCCATTTCTGGTATTCTCCCATTTCTCCTTCCTTTCTCCTTCTTTTCTCCAACCATAACATCTAATTGGGAAACAGGCTGGAAGGTAGACAGGGGTGGGTGGTGTGGGGAGCACAAGCTTGGGAATGAGACCTGAGCAGGTGGCAGCTCTGGCTAAATTCCTAATTAGCCAAGGTTCTACATTATAAGTCAGGAAACTTAATTCTCAGCCAGGTATGTACACTTCTTGGAAAGAATGGGACCTTGTTCAGGTGAAAATATTGCTGTTGACCTGATGAATTTGGGGTGGTGTGGCAGGTGAGGGGCACCTTCCTGTTAAAATACACACAACAGATTAGTAACTTTTCCTTGCTCTTACCTGGTGTATAAAGCATTTGATTATCAGGTTAAATAAAATAGTAAACTATCTTCCTTATATGTTCTAGTTTGAGAATGATTTTGGTGAATTGTTGGCAATTCAGCATCAGCTAGAGGTTTGTTCAAACATCTCGTATTTGTCTAGAACGTTGGATTTTTTTTTAAAGTACCATTCCTAGAGTAATGCCTGGCATTGCACATTAATGTTGTCAACACAAGCATGAAACATTTGTGCTGATTTTTTAAAACTGTAGTTGATGCTAGTAGCTGTTTCACAAAAATTTTATAGAAAGATGACACACTTTTTATTGAATTGAATTTATTTTCTAAAAGAAGAGCTGTCACTGAAAATGGGTACTTATTCTTTTTTTTTTCAGCAGGAGAAGAAAACTGCCTGGTGTCTGTCCTGCTTGGCTTCAGCTAGAAGGAAACTGCCTCTGATCTTGCCATTGGTGCTGAGCATCTCAGGGACAGGAAAGAGTGTGTTCTCCCTCCCGCCATAGAAAAAGAGGTTTTCAACCCTAGCAGTTCACTAGCATTATTTGAGCAGTTTTAAAAATGTATTAAAGCCTGAGATCTGTCTCTGGAAATTTTGATGTGATTGAGCTTTGACTTGTAGTTTATTTGGTAAAATAGTTTGAAGTAGATATACACAACATGCAAACTATGTATTAATTCTTATGATAAGAATAAGGATATAAAGTAAATATATACAAAGTACCAATAAACAAACCACACAACTAGCAATGGGACCCTGGACAAGCCACTTAACCTGCCTGGTTCTGCTTCCTTGTAATCACCAAGTCCCCATCTGCTGTAGGCCATCCCTGTGCTCTGGAGTTCCCCATCAGTTTTCTTCAGTCCTTGGCCTCTCATCCCTCCATTTGGCCCAATCTTCTGCAGCTAGATAACCTTTTATGCCTGCTGTTTCCATTCTCCCTTTCTCAAGACCCTCAAATGACTTCCCATTAGCTTCTGGGTCATATTCAAATTATTACCTATTGGTTTCAAGACCTTTAGCCAGGCAATCCCTTTTTATGTCACTTTTAATCTCTCCCCTTCCTGTTCCCTTTGTGGCTGTCAGAATCATCTTCGCCAAACAACACTTGTTATTCCCTCTCTCTCTTCTTCTGAGCCCTGCTTGCCTCAGCCTATCAGAGAACACTTCCTTGATTATGGTGACTCCACACACCCTTTCCATCATCCCAGTGTGAGATCTTCCCACCAACCTCAACTGATTCCTGGTACCTTATCAGGTTTTGCTGACCTGAGGAAAGCCAGAGTCACTGAGCAGTTGCCAAGGGATCCTTCTCATACAACCCTCATGGAGTTGACCAAATAGAAGAAGGTTAAAACAAAACAAAACAAAACAAAAAGGATGTCATTTGTATTCTTTGCACACTATCTAGGTCACTTGGTGGTTCCCCTGAATCATTAATCAATAAATCAGCTGTCATCCTATTCTTCCTGTGTATGTTTCTTTAGCATTTCTCAGTAAGTCCTTAAAATGGAAATAGAATCCAATGCCCTACATTTGGAGCTAACATGATTAATTTCTTTCCAAAAATTTGTCAAGAAGGAATGCAAGAACCAAACTGTTATTTTTAACATGAATTCAGATCTCCTGAGATGAATTTTTCTACCTTCTGAATGCAATTTTTAATAGGTCGCCAATTCTCCCATTTCGAGTTAATTTTCTAATTGTCCCATAGATAAAAGTAGCCTCCATAAATCTTCCATTACACATTAAACAATCAATATATATGCATGTGTGTATGTGTGTGTATGTATATATATTTGTACATGTGCTCTCTCTCTCTATATATGTGTATATGTATATATGTATATATATATATATATAAATTGAAAACAAAGCTTTCTTACTCTTTTGGATTACAGTTAACAGAATCACTGGTTAGGGGCTATGCTTAGGGGTATGTATATGTGTGTAAAGAGATGGCTATTAAAATTCAGGGGACTCATATTAGATTAATTAAATTTTAGCAAGTTCCTAGGGATTTTTTTGTACACTGAAGTTTACAAGCCATCACTTTATAACATTCAGAGATATTCTGTAATGAATTATATCCAGCATTCTGAATGTGTCAGGTCAGATAAACAAGTTCTTGGGACTGTAGATGCAGCTCAATAGTAGAGTACTTGCCAAATTTTTACAAGGTCCTAGGTTCAGTCCCCATGAACCACTGTTCCCAAACAAACAAAAATCCTAATTAAGAGACAAGAGACTTTTTCCCTATATCCTGCACCTACACTGACATTCTGCAATATGCAGTTACCAAGACTTTAGGAAATCAATCTTGCACTTAAATCTTTTGTTTAAATCATCAAATTATAGAAATAAAATCAGAGTTGATTTCATAGAGTCCAGTTTGCAAAGAAGCTACTTTTGTCCTTCATTCTTTTTCATTCCTATGATTTTTATCCTTGGCCATCAAATGCAAAAAAATCCCAATATTCTATACCAGGTATTTTAAATATTTTTAACTCACAGAGATTCCATATTTTAAAAATGATATTTGAAAATGGCAATATATTCAAATTTATACTGATTAGAAGTTAACAACCACCAACAGCTGTAATGCAATAAGAATTAAAGTAAGACGGGGTGCAAATAGAGATTCTGGGTGTCCTAACAAAATGTTCCTTTTTATGATGTTTCTCCAGTGGGTGGTAATAAGCCAATGGGTCATTTTCAAGACTAGAGAGGACATTGCTTATGCTGCATGATGTTTGACCCATGTTGGGCTACTTGGAACCACTTTGTAGGCTGGAGATGTCCCCAGCTGAGACACAAGAGGGGATGAAAAAGGAGCCAGAAATACCATCTTCCCACATATTTACCATTAAAACCATATCAATGACTTCATCAACATTTTGTATCTCTTAGAGATTTCTATAGCCTACATTTGAAACTACTGCCCCATGCTTTGACTGCTTTACCCAGAGTCTTTGGAAGACTGACACTTCTGATGGGAATTTACATTGCATGTTGACCACCCAACTGAAAAATCCACAGTTTGCTAGTGGAATTTTACTTTATATAGTTAAGTATTTCTTAAAGACCTTTAAGAACTTGAAGAAAGAGAAAGGAAGAACCAAGGAAGAGCTGCTTAAAATAAGCAGTTTAAAAGTGTGTCTGATGAATTATTAACCTGTATTTGGTGAGGTGCCAAATACAGAAGTATCTACCTACCATTTATCTATAATGTATTTATCTGTCATCTATTGTTATGATTTAGGTGTGGTATCTCCCAAAAGGTCACATGTGAGACAATGCAAGAAGATTTGAAAGAGAAATGCTTGGGTTATAGCCTTAATCTAATCAGTGAATTAATTCCCGGTGGTTTAACTGAGTGGTAACTGGAGGCAGGTGGGGTGTGACTGGAGGAAGTGGGTCATTGGGGGATGTGGGTATATATTTTGTATATGGAGAGTGGAGTCTCTCTCTCTCTTTCTCTCTCTCTGCTTTCTGATCACTATGTGAGCTGCTTCCTTCTGCCATACTCTTCCACCATGATGTTCTGCCTCACCTTGAGCCCTGAGGAATAGAGCTGGCCTTCTTGGACTAAGGCCTCTGAAACTGTGAGCCCCTAAATAGACTTTTCCTCCTCTATATTTGTGCTGGTCAGGTCTTTTAGTCACAGCAACGAAAAAGCTGAGAAAAACATCTGTCTATCTCTCTCTGGAATGCTATGCATGCCATGGGTTATTATGAAGATGAATAGGGAAAATGAATTGTCAAGTGCTCAGCAATGTGCATGCTGTATCGTAGGTGACAATAACTCTTTTGACTGCTGTCTTAAATGCTATTTCTACTGTTATCTATACCTTCATGTATAGAAAAATATAAGCTGTCCACTGTAATTTAAAACTAAGTTAAATTGGAAAATTAACTATTTTGAAAACTTGAACAATTAGCTCCCAAGTCAGGCAATTTGACAAGATGACCAGAAAGGCATATTTGGGTTCTGGTTCCACCTGACTTAAGGTGTGACTGGCCCCCTTGATGTGGGCGTTAGGCCACTATAGGGGCACAACTTCCTCTTTCCCAGAGCACATGCCCTGTGTGTAGGAATGACTTTCTATTTCCAATGAATACTTTACAGTCTTCTTCTTTTTTTTTTTTTCAATGAGTTGCTTTTATTTTTGTCAACAAACTGTGTCATTTACCCAAGTAAGAAAACTCCTGTTGTTCAAGGTCTTTATCAGAGTTCCTACAAATCAGGTTAATTGGTGATCAACAGAGCTTTTCTGCCTTTAATGAGGCCTAGTAGCCCAAGGCAAGGCCTACCTCTTGATAAGGGACTTTCTTTTTCCTTATTTTAAACTCTTTGATCACTTAAAAAAAAACAAAACAGGAAGAACAACCACTGGGAATGTCATTGTTTTTTAATTGCCTGATTACCAAATGTTGGAGATAAAAGATAGATGTTCTCAATTAATAACATTTACATAGATTAGCATCACTAACAAGCCTCATTAGTAGCTGCTGATTTTTGTTTAGATGGTGTCCCATGTCATTTGCTCTCTCTCTGTGCAATCGAATGCACCTTCAGTATGACAAAACATCGCCTTCTAATCTATTTCCATTAATCAAACTGTGAGGCCTTATAAATACACAGTCAGGTTTTTAATTAATTAAAAGTTAATATTACCTAGTGTAGATTTAACGAAGGGTTTCATGTGTTAATAAACTTCCAGAAACTGTTTCTCAACTCTCTATTTTATGAAGCCTAAACGCCTTCCTTGGATTAATCACAACTCAAGCACATCTCTATTCACAGAGATGAGCACCTCCAGTTTTAAATCTGTCATCTCAATAATCTGTCAATAGTCTCACGGCAGTGGTAATATCTCTCCTAGACACAAAAATATGAAGCTTAAGAGAGTTTAAGGGATGTGCCTGAGATAACAGAGCCCTAGCTCTAGTTCAAAGCCCAGACTCATTTCTCTGAGGGATGCCTTCTGCTTTCCAAATCCACCCAGAATAAGAATTCACTGATATTCTGAGCAGAAGCAAGCATTTCGGATAACCTAAAACTAACCATCAACCTCATTTGAAATCTCTCAGCCAATTTAAAATATCTTCATTCACTTTTCAATTTTTAAAAACAAAAGATAGACAACTATCATATATACATTTTATAAGAGGAATTTGAGACATCTAAGTATATAATAATCCATAAGCAAAAACAATCTAAAAATCTGACTTTAAAGATCTTATAAATATACAAAGATTTTATATCAGATTTTATAGCACAGTAAGTGGCTAGATAAATGTTTGTTGAGAAAGGGTTTTTCCAGATATTTAGATAAGAATAAAAAATTATTATTTTTCATATCTTATGGGAAAGAATACATCTCTTATATGATGATACCTATTTTAGGCAAAAATAAAGTACTTTCAGACTCTCTAAGATGTCATTTTTTAAAAGATGTCTATTTAAATTTCTCACAAATATGAATATTGGAAGTCACAGAATAGATTTTAAACAATCAGGAAATGCTTAAAATTTAAAGGGAGGGATACCTTTAGGAAGACCAAAGAGAGACATCCTAATTTATCCCAATTCTTAAAAGAAAGTTAATATTAGTGGTGCAAAGTGAGACGAGATGTAGATTTTGCCTCCAGTATTTTAAGGGGGACCAGCAATAAACCACCAACTCCATGTAAATGAAATAGATAAAATTTCAGAAAGGACACATAGGGGGAAAGTTTTGTAAAAAGAATGAGGTCCTCCTCGGAATAAATCCTATATCTTGGCAATTCCAAGAGGTGAAATTACAATTCTAAAGACTTACTGAACAACAGATTAAGTGAGAAGAAAAATGAGAATCACACTGAAGGTGATTCAATGTGGGCATTAGTCCACTATTCCTTACATAATTTAGTTTGGAGTGGTTTAAATAGCAGGTATCATCTTTCTGCTAGCAGTACCCATCAATGAATACCCTTCATTTATCTCATAATTTTTCCTCTCTCAATCACCCTCACTCCTTTTTCCACCTCTCTCTTAATTTGCTCTTCTTAGGACCACAGATGATCTCCAAATGTTGATGTATTACTTTCTCTCTCCCCATTCTTTTTTTTCTTTCTTTCCCCCCTTCTTTTGTATTGATTGAACTCAGCCATGCTCTACCACTGAGTTATATCCCAGTCCTTTTTATTTTAATTAATTAATTAATTAATTTATTTATTTTTTCAAAATTTACAAGTGCATTTCAATCAACTAGAGAACTTGCTAATGAGTGCCCAGACTCTGGGCATCCTGATTCTACATTTTTTTGTTCTTTTTTTTTTAATTATTATTTTTATAGACTGCATTTTGATTCCTTGTACAAAATGGGGTACTTTTCATTTCTATGGTTGTGCACAATGTAGATTCGTACTATTTGTGTAATCATACATGTACACAAGGTAATGATGTCTGCATTTTAAGACAAGGTCTGGCTAAATTGCCCTGTCTGGCCTTGAGCTTGTGATCCTCCTGTTATGGCCTCCTGAATTGCTGGGATGACAGGTGTGGGCCAATGCATGGCTTTGCCCCATTTTTTGGTGACATTTTGACACAAGTCATCAAATCACGCTCTCCTTGCTCAATCAAGGTTTCGGTTTGTTGTCCATGCTCTCCTGGTCTCCTTTGCAGTCTCTTTCTCTCCTCCTCTTCTGATCTCTCAATGTATGTGTGCTCAGGGTTCAGCTGTAGCCCTCCTGCTTTTGCTGTACTCTATGTCTAGGTGATTTTCCTTTCTTCCTGGTCTCGAGGTACTATCTAAACCATCATTTTTAACCAGTTTTTTCTCCTAGCCTTGACCTCCCTCTTAGCTCCAGATGCATTGTCTAGCTGCTTAGTTTACATCTCCTCCTTGTTATCAAATAGGGATCTCAAACTTCCTGTATTTACAAAATGAATCTTGTGTTTCTGCCTCCTTCCTCAATGACACCATCTCACCCGAGCACTCTTGTCCTTCTCCAGTCTTCCTCTTAATAAATGGCACCACCATACACTCAAAGGGTTAGGCAAAAATTGTGAATTATTTTTGATTCTTCCCTCTTGCACATCCGAATATCTAACCCATCAGCTAGTCCTATTCAGCTTACCTGCAAAATACACTTAGAATTAAACTGCTTCTTGCCATTTTAACCACTAGCCTGGCCAGAACAACTATAGTGGGTCTTGGATCTCACCTTCCATCTTCCGTTCCAGTCCATCTATAACCTCTTCTCCACATAGAAGAGTATGCAAGTTGGCTCAAGTTACCTCTCAGCTCCTGTTCAATGGCTTCCCATAATCCACAGAGCATCCCTTTAGGCTGAGAGCTGCCACCCCATGCCAATTCCTTCAGTTTATACTCCTACCCATTCCCAGTGGGTGCTGCACTCTAGCCTCAGGACCTTCTGTATGATAATCAACCTACTAGCCTCTAACCACGCTGCTCTCTTTTCCTCACCATTTCTTTCCTACCATTCAGACCTCTGCTCACTGCCTTGGAGGTGACTCCACAATCATTTCCTCTTTAATCCAGCCCCGCATGTGATTAACTAATGGCATTCATCACTATGTTCCTCTTCTGTTTATTATTATAACTCTAGTACACAGAATAATTTCTGATGCATAGTATGTACTAAGAAAATAAAACATGATTGCCAAGTTAGAGATAAGTAATTTAACATACAGAGCGGTTAAGGCTCTCCTGAAGTTTTCACAGTGCAGGGAAACTTATTCTGTACCTACTTATTCTGTCTTGAAGGGCTGCATCCAAGCCATTGGTATGGTGGCTGAGATCCTGTGGGCCCTGCACAGAACACCTAAGTCTCCCTTTTACAGCTCTGGGAAACATGCAGGCTCTGCTTTCTGTTCCTCTGGTTCAAGCCTCTTGCTTTGTGATGCTTTGAACCTGGATTCTCCTTTCTTTCTGGTTAAATCGTTACCAGTTCTGTTCTCCTGATGTGACAGGCCAAAGTCCCACACCCCAGTTCAGACTTGCTAGACTTGGTCATTATGTGTCCTGCCTGGCTTTTACATTTTCCTATGGTTAGGCTTTTATACTAATGGACCCCCACACTCATCAGGCTAGAGAAACGGGAAAATATATGTGGATTTTTAACCTTTCTTATGTGGTTCCAAAGTTAGCCTTAATTGATGGCTATGAAATCATGATATGGATTCCCTTTCCAATGCCTCAAGCTCAATTTTTCCCGTTAGTTTATCCTTACTCATATCCTTGCTTTGAATCTACCATAAAATACATCGTTACTTGTTTGTTTTCACTCTAATAATTTGTAAGTGTTAACGTACAAATTTTGATTGTAAATTAAAAAAATGGTTTTGCAGAAAGCAAAAAAAAAAAATCAGAGAACAGTGTATTTCAGTTAGTTCAATTTTGTATTTCTCTCTTTTGGATTGCATTTAAAAAATGAAGTTCATGTTTCATTATGCAATCAATATATTCTCATCTTAGAAAAGGAGAAAAAAAATCCAGAAAATGAAAGTGTCAGTTCTCTGTAGTCCCACTGTATGCAGACAAAATTTGTAAGTATTGTAAGAATATGGATTTTCATCTTTTATTTTTGCTATATATTTTGAAGTATAATTGTGATTGTATGAGATATGCATATATATCATATATAAGAATAAAAAACAATGTGTAGTTTTTCTGATTATAAATATAAAACATTTTTTACATAAATTTTAAAAATGAAATAAGCAACAAATCTGTTTTATTTATGAAAGTTACATATAATCATTATAAGAGATTGGGATAGTTAATAAAAATGAACATAAAAGTCATTGAGAATTCCACTTAGTATTTTGATATGTGCCATTCCAGATATTTTGTTTGTATGTAGCATTTTTTTCTTTTTTTTTTTTTATTTACTTATTGATTCATTGAACACAAATGGAGTACAGCTATTGTTTCACTGGTTGTACACAAAGTAGAGTCACACCATCTGTGCATTCATGCATGTACACAGGGCAATGGTATCTGTCACACACTCTGTTATTAATTTTACCCCCCACCATATTATATATACAGTAAAGCTAAATATTATATGGAATACATATTATATTGCATATATAAGTTATATGAACTCTAAAGGAGAACATACCATCTGTGTAAATATTTGAGTACCATTTGTATAGCAAAATCCACAAGTCCTACTCTAAGAAGATATGAAGAAAGGCCAAGTTACAGACATATCTGCCATAGGCAGTTTATTTGTCTTTTAAAAGAAGTAACTAATGAATTGTATAATACGAAGTTGTACACTGTGGAAAACAACTTTTTTTCTTTTTCTTTTTGATGCTGGGAATCCAACCCAGGGTCTCAGGCATGCCAGGTAGTCTCTCTATTACTCAGCTTTTAATGATTCTTTTGGCACTTTATTCCAAGTAATTGAGCCACTTCTAGATTGTTTAATTTTTTAGATATGGATTTTTTCAGAAAATTATACAATATTATATTTCAAAAAGTTTAAAAAGTATGCCGAATAATTTAAGGCAAAAGTTGGGTCATTTTTCACTTTTGTATTTCCAGAATTTGGTGCAAGCTTGTCTCAATATATATTTATTTTGAAATGAATGAGTCAACAAAGACATCACTTATAAAGTGTCTTCCATATTTTTATTGCCATTTTTATTCATTTATTTTTAGTTACTGGGGATTGAACTCAGGGGTTCTTTACACCAAGCTACATTCCCAGCCCATTTTATATTTATTTTGAGACAGGGTCTCACTAAGTTGCTGAGGGCCTTACTAAATTGCTGAGACTGGCCTTAAACTTGGGATCTCCTGCCTCAGCCTCCCCAGTCACTGAGATGACAGGCATGTTCCACTGTACCCAGCTTATTGCTCTTTTTAAAATGAAAAAATGGTTGTAAAATTTCAACATGCTTAACTCAGAAGGCCAAAATATTACAAAATGGACTCATTGTGAATGCTTTTATTTCATTTCTTTCATTTTGGCTCCACTGAGTATCTAGAATTATGCATATGCCAGGGGTTCAACCTTCTTTTAGCTTTGAGCAACCATAGCTACCCAGTATGGTAGCAGGACCTGTGGACGAGCCTCTGGCCTTTGCATCCCACCTCAGGGTCTTTGGCTCAGAGGATGAATCACTGTTATAGCAACAATGGAACCTCTGGCTCCCTTGTATAACCTGAAGACACAGTGTAGACTCCCACTTGCTTTCTCTGACCCTAATTTTTCACTTGTACAGATTCTCTTTCTATTAAAAAAAAGATATTTTCTTCTTCAATCAATGTGCTTCTCTGGGAAGAACACAATAATTTAAAAAAAGACATAAAATCCAATTAATATAATACCTTGAGTGGTCCAGGATTTTATATAAGTACTTTCATCAAATGAAATAAGTAGTTTTTTGATAGAAGTTGTACTCATGGTTTCTCTACATTATGCAAACTTGAACACATGTGTACAGCACCCTAACACTTGAAATTAGTTTGCATCTTTAATTAGTTATCTAATAAAGACAGCAATCCTTAGACTATAATGTCAAGGGTGGATACAGAAAAACCTCCTTTTCTAATTACTATATTATTGAATGATGATGTTTCTGAAAAAAATTCCTTTATAAAGAAACATCCTTCTAAAACATAATGTCATACAATATTCTAGAACCCCAAGAGTCTAAGTGATTTGCATAAAGTCATCCACTTAAGACTGGACCCACTTCTGATTCCAGACAATTGCACTATAGACTCTGATATTGTGCTGTTTGCATTGGTAATAGTCAGTAGCTAAGTTTTGAAAATTCCTGGAGCCATCATCAGGCCTACATCTCTAATGTAGGCTGTGGTCTCCAAACTAAGTATCCTTATTGAACCATTTGAGAGAAGAATTAAGCTGGCTGACAAGTTTCATGCTATTAAAAATATTTCTATGTGTACATGTATGAATGCACAGATGGTGTGACTCTACTTTGTGTACAACCAGAGAAATAGCTGTACTCCATTTGTGTTCAATGAATCAAAATTAAATAAATAAAAAAAAAACCAGAAAAAAATATTTCTGGTGCTAAGTACATTCTTATTTTTTTGTATGAGTCAATACTCACTAGATTCTACTTACTTTTGTCAACAGTAGCTATAGTTTATTAGTTGTGCAGATGAACCTTCTTTATATAATCCTAACCCTACTAACTTCCTTGGCCCACCAATTTAATAATATTCAAGTGAGTGTAATATTCTATAATTCATTAATCTAGATTTATGAACTCAAAAAATTTAATTAGAAAATCCAATTGAATTTGGAAAGGAGTCTGAGGAGCCATGTATTGTCATGAGCCATGTTCTGAACAGACTGCTTTATAAGGCTGAGTAAGTCTTTGCTCTTGTCCTTGCCTTTCATTTGCTATAGTTTATTAAAGAGACAACTTTGTTCTTGGCTTTTTTTTTTTTTTTTTTGCAGTGCCGGGGATTGAACCCAGGGCCTTGTGCTTGCGAGGCAAGCACTCTACCAACTAAGCCATATCCCCAGTCCCTAAAGAGACAACTTTGTATAAGGAAATCAGATGGACTTGGGTTTGACTTCCCTGCTCTTTCACATACTAGGATGTGAGGTAGGAAAATTACCCAGCTTCCCTAGGCCTCAGTTTCCTCATCTGCAAATTGGCAGGATAATAATAGTACCTGTCTCAGTTATGGTGAGTATTAACTGAGATATAATAAATAAAATACTTAGCTCATTTTCATCCATATACCCACTCTACAAACAGTAGCAACTAATAAAACAATGGTAAACTCTATCTAGCCAATAGTTAGTATTGCTATAACTAGGTATTTAAATGTATGAGGCCATTCAGATCGCAACATTTTATTAGAGACACTGGTATTAATGTGCTCTAGACTGAAAATTGATCACAGGGACCAGTTTCCTAAGTAATTATGATTTGGGATGTATGATGTGAATGAGTTGCTGCTAACTTTTTTGGGATGGAGTAATGACTGTCCAGTCTCTATTGTATGTCTCTAGTGTTCAAAATGTATAGAAACTCAAATATAATTAAAATTAGCTCAAATAATTCTTATTATTGTCTAGGCATGGAAGTCCCAACTCTGTTCTTTTAGGTTGTTAAAGCCTGAATTATCCATGAGGGCTCACATGGCAAGCTATCATTGTTCAGTCTGATGAGGGTATTCAGTGATGACGTAAGATTCATTGGACAAAAGTTTTGCTTTGGGCCTTGAACTAGGTACAGTGAAGTCACTTGAGTATGAAACTCCTTAAAATCCCTCATTTGTTTATCTATTATTTTTAGATGTTTGGAAAAAGCTGCTAATTTGGTAGGTTTTTCTCATAAATTAGGTAATCTTTAAAACCAGAGTTTTAAAGTTTTTAAGATTTTAAAGTTTTAAAATCTTTAAAACCTCTGAGTACTCAGCAATGAAAAAAAAGGAATCACTTAGAATGTTGAGAAACTGTCCCGCCCAAATATCAAAGTTTAATTTCATCAGGGAATTCCTAATTAAGGTAGTTTGAGTGGGTCTTAAATTCCCCAGTGACCTTCCCACCATCCCTCCTGGTCACTTGGGGAAGGTTTAAGCCTTAGGGCACCTTTTAGATGAACACTACAAGACACATTGATGCTAATGGAATGGCACTACTAAATGCAGTTATGGCAGAAAAGAAGCCTGCGTTCCCAGGGTGTTACAGTGTCCTGTCCCTGTTTCTTGGTTTCACGTGTTGAAGAGTATTAGCAAACAGCTAATACATGTATAAAACAAAGTCTTCATTCAGTATTTCCTTTGGACTATCAAAGAGGAATGTTCTTGCTTCTCTGTGGGTTTTGTTGAGCAATGATGTGTGCAACCAATGATGATTTCAACAGCAGAGTGGAGAGGAGGGTGCTTTGCTCTAGAATTACATTGTGTGGATCCTTTTGTTGAAAACCTGGGTAGGATGCATTCAGTTCACTCTGGGATTCCATAGTGGGGTGCAAGAGATTATTTCTGGGAGGGATCTTAGTGTCCACTCAGTAGAGCAAGGAGCTCATACACACAGGTCTATTTAACTATCAGATTGGATTTCTATTTTGTTTGCCAAGAATCTCTGATCCCTTTCATTATGTTGGTTCATACAGGGTTTTCCTTAAGTTATATAAAGACTCAGTAGAAAAGATGTTAAAAAGATTAAAGAAAGAGAAACAAAGGTGCCTGGTGACTCAAATGTTATGCCCAATAAGAAGTGTGTCCACATATTATCTTATGCTCTAAACATCTTTATAGAGTGTTTTTGGAAATTGCTGTATTTGTTACCTTAAATATCTATAATTTCCAGGTCAGAGACTCTGTCTTTCTAACAATCCAAATCATCCTTATTTATTACCAGATTGCTGTGAAATTCCTAAATTCAAATAGTTTTTAATTAATCATATAAGTTATATGCATATGTTCACATGAACTTCTAATGATATTTTAAAAGGGAAGTTCTTATTTTTTTTTTCCTTGTGGTACTAGGGATTGAACCCAGAACCTCACACCCTGAGCCACATCCTCAGCCTTTTTTAAAATTTTGAAACAAGGTCTTGTTAAGTTGACCAGACTGACCTTGAACTTGCAATCCTCCTGCTTCAGCCTCCTGAGTAGCTGGGATTGTAGGCTACCTCATATGGCCTTGAAGGGGGAGTTCTTTTGAAACAACTGAAGTCTTAATGACTTCATAAAAATTGGATAACAAGTAGTCCCAATATAGAGAGATGAGATTGAAACAGAAATGGGACCAGGATTTCAGTAGGTAATTACAGATTTAAATGCTGCCATGGTTGTGTAAGTGTAAATATGGTGTTAAAAATACTATGACTGAAAAATACTATTTAGACATACATACGTAATTTGCATGTTATGACAAAAGAAAATACATCTTTAGGTTATTTATTGATAAAGGAATTAATAATGACAAAACCAATTCACTGTCTATTCAGTCTACCACTATTAATTTGCCTGATACCATGTTTAAAAGATGTTTTACAGAACAAATATTTCCCAAAGATTGCCCAAGTTCTGGAATTAACAATGTTCTAAAGATTCAGTCACAGATACTACATGTCCTAGAAAAACTGTTTCAGTAAATGGGATAGGATTGAGAATAGGTCTTGTTTAGAAGGTTCTAGAAAGTTGAATCTTAGGTGCAATTGAGTTTAGCAATTCTGGATCTTGTTTTTTGCTATCAATAATTCCAAAGTCATCCAATGTAGTTCAATAAAAAACAAAAGCTATTTTTCTTTTAAGAAAATAATTTAGATAGCTTAGAAAATCTACTTCAGGAGCTCCTAAGAATAATAAAGTAATACTTTATAGTGGCCAGTGAAGGTAGGATTGACATACTGTCCAGGTGTGAGTGACATAATTTTTTTTCACTTATTTAAGATTTTGTTACTTTAGAAAACAGTAACTGGTTCAATTGCTCCTTGGGGAAACCATTTAATTTTCTTTTTTGAGCCCTTAGTCTTTTGATCTGTTGGTAGTAGGTTGATCTTTTGACATCATTCAGCAATGGTTCAAGAAGCCTCTGATAAAATATTTTTTAAAAACAGAAAAAAAAGGCAAAGTAGTGGCTGTATTTTCCTAGGCACATAAGCGAAGGGAGTCATAAGATGATAATCTTACTCTGAAGAGAAGATGCCTAAAGAAGGATGAGGAGGGGGAGGTTAAAACATAAGGAGCACTAACTGTATGCCACTCACATGGATCTAGTAAACAAGCAGGGGTTTCCATCCTCACATCAGATAAAGTGGACTTCAAGCCAAAGTTAATCAGAAGGGACAAGGAAGGTTATTTCATTCTACTGAAGGGAATTGTATATTAGTAAGAAATATCAATTGTAAATATTTATGCCCCAAACAAGGGAACATCTATGTACATCAAACAAACCCTTCTTAATTTCAAGAATCAAATAGACCACAGCACAATAATACTGGGTGACTTTAACACATCTATTGCACTATTGGACAGCTCTTCTAAACAAAAACTAAATGATGAAACTGTAGAACTAAATAATACCATCAATAATTTGGACTTAACAGACATATATAGAATATTTCATCCATCAATGAGCAAATACACATTTTTCTTGGCAGCACATGGATACTTCTCTAAAATAGACCATATCTTATTCCACAAAGCAACTCTTATTAAATAAAAAAATGGAGATAATACCCTGCAA